>VZRV01004586.1:2320417-2390232 GCA_013398115.1 Falcunculus frontatus | reverse complement strand
GGGCGGGGCCGCCGTGACGTGGCCGCGCGGGGATCCCCCGCTCCCCGCCCGCTGACGCCGCCGCTCCGCCCCCTTGGCCGCGGCGCCGGGCCGGGGTTCCCCCGCTCCGTGTGCAGCCCGCGGCGAGTGCGGGGCCCTGGCGCATCCTGCCCGGCTGCTGAGCCCTCTGTCCCCAGCAGCCCTGCCCGACATCTCTTGGAGCGTCGGTTCGCGTCTCTGGGACGCGGCCGAGAACCCGCTCGTCAGAGCCTCGCCAGATTCCATGGCAATGCTGGCAGAAGTGGGCACTGGCTCTTGGGAGAGAATTTACCCCATTTCCCTGCCCCGAGAGGACCCCATTGTAGTACAGCACTCCTGATGGGCGTTGTCTTAATCTAGAGAAGATGGAGAGGGGATCTCATTAATGCATATAAATATCTCAAAGGTGGGTGCCAAGAGGATGGTACCAAGAGGATGGTGCCAGACTTTTCAGTGGTGTCCAGCAACAGGACAAGGAGCAACGGCCTTAAACTAAAACACAAGAAGTTTCACCTCAATAGGAGGAAGAACTTCTTTACGTTGAGGACAGCAGAGCACCAAATAGGCTGTCCAGGGAGGTCATGGAGTCTCCCTCTCTGGAGGCATTTCAAACCCACCTGGCTACGTTCTTGTGTCACCTGCTCTAGGTGACGATGCCTGGGCAGGGGTTTGGACTCCACTGTCTTCAGAGGTCCCTTCCATCCCTAAGGGTTCTGTGATTCTTGCACGGCTGCAGTGACCCCACATCTCTTAGGGCACAGCTCCTCCTCCGTGTTTCACTCGGCTTCATAGTCTTCTTTCTTTGGGATTGTTCTTCCATTGGCATCCATGAACTTTTTTGAAAGCATACGTTGAGTGTAATATGGGTGTCTTGGTGGTTCTTCTGAGGACTGGATAAGGGTAATAAATCTTTCTTATCCTGCATGCAAGCGTAGAAAAACCTGGGTGAAGGTTTTTCTAGTAGGAAGAGCAGCTCTACTGGATTTAATGCAGTTTTCCAGTTTTCCAGGCAAGTTCACTAACAAAAACTTAAGTTTTCATATTTGTGGCATGAAACACATTTGCTTCATTTTGTTGCTATTCAAGATTAGTGTATAGAACAGCAAAGTATGCCTCCATTCAGTGTAGTGGGACTTAGTCAAACAAGGTATGACCTATGCTTTATAAGCAAATTACAAGATAATAAGCTGTGTACACCAAATAAATATTAATTTGATGGATTAAGGCATGAAATAGTCAAGTTTGTGCCAAACGCATCCATGGACTTCATAACCAGCAGCCAGAAAACATTTCTAACTTAGATTTTTGTTTAACCACAATCCAAAATACCTGAGTACAAGTGTGATTTACTTCTTATTTTGTTTCTTGGAGCATTTGTCTGGGGATTTTTTTTTGTTTATTTTCTTTCTTTTTTTTTTTTTTTGGTTAATTTAGCAACTAGTGTATTATTGTGTAGATTAGGGTCAAATCCAACCAGCAGCTGTAGTATTCATTCCACGTTGGTTACTCAAACCTGTAAGAGATTAAATTTGGGCAGTTTAGTGGGAAACATACATCGAACAAATAGGAGATTCTTGATTTGTTGATCAAAGCCTGTGCATACAGATAGAGTTTGACATCATCAGTAATCCTGTTCTTTACTTTAAATTTAACCTCGGAGTTAACTTTAGACTTATGTGAGCCCTTTCCAGAAGATCAATAGCATAACAAAATCTGGAAGTTATAAACTAAAGTTCCAGATAGAATAACTGTGCTGTAATAAAGTTGTACAGATGGAGCATAACTTTTCAGTTTCCTTTCTGCAGGCTGTAGAATAGAACAGGAAGTCTGGACAGCTATCTTATGCTTGTAATTAATGTGTACCTAGAATCATTCGTACTCCAATGATATATGATTTAATTTGCCACCAAAATAAGGCTAATAATGAATCTAAATATTGTCTGAGAAATTGTAAGCCTCAAACACCATGTACTCACAGAGAGTGTGTGTATAGGGCCAGGTACAGTGTGTGCAGGCACACAGGCACTCACATGTGCACTCTGACACTCTCGTGTCATGGGAGCAGCTTCTCTGGGGCAGCCAGTGCTATTATTCTCATAAATAAGGAGGTGGGTATTAAGGCTTATAAAGATTACATTCTTCCTTTGGTTGTGTGCAAAACAGCCCTTGGTGGCTGTCTGCACTTAAAGCCGTGTGTGCTGGCTTTTATGGTACCCACCTCACTGATCTCAGGCGTCCTGCTGAGTTGGAGTTGCATGTTTGTTACAGGCAAATCCCCACAGACTGTACCCTCAGATGAATATAGGCAAGGAAAATAGCAAGGGGTGTGTTGGTTTTTGCTGGAGTTTTTTGACTAAAAGCATTTATGTAGAACTAGAGAACAGGTGGATATCATATCATACCAAATAGAGTAACCTACGCCTTATGAAGGGTTTTATAGACCTCCAAAAATTTCCCCGCGTGATCATGATTCCCATTTTACAGGTGAGGAAGCTGAGACAGAGAGAGGTGAATTCACTTATCTAAGATCACCCAACAGGTGAATGACAACACTAGGAAGCAAATCCAAATTGTCTAGGCCCTGATCCACTCTTAGATTTCCTAATGCAAGAAATGTACTGGTTAAGCATTGACCTATCTGTTATAAGGGAGGTTAATCTCTACAATAAATTTGTCAAACATATACATGCATTTTTATCTCAAGTGTCCCAGAAATAGCAGCTTTTCAGAGAAAGATTTTTTTATGCCTTTACTACAGAACTGCGAGATAAATTATCCACTGATTTCCCTCTTCAGCAAAATACCTAAGTGCACACTTATCTTTAATGACACACTTATATGCTTTGCTGCATTCAAAGCCTCAGCACTAAGGTTCAGTAGATATTCAAGAATTCAGCTTCCATACAGGCATATAAAAATGAGATGTATTCAAAGGTTTTCAAAGGTTTTCTGTGCTCAGCACTTCTGGTTTCCACAAAGGTTCCAGACAAGTCTGATCTGCAGATCTCATAATGTGAGGTTGATTTGTTATCAATTTATTTTCAATGAGGAGTGTGCTATTGAAGCTGCTGCTACAAGTGTCCCTCCTTAAACCAAATTGCTTGAGTTTCTATTGCAAAGCAATAACTGGACACTCAAATTGGATTCTTCTTGAATGAAACAAATTGCAAGGTGTAGCTCTGGAGGACGCTTTTCAGGTTTTTAGTCCATTGGGTCTGACTATACTTAGCTCAGAGTAAAGTACAAAAATGTATGGAGGGTGGAGTTAGGCCCTCAGCACTAGATTTGTTTCCCCTTTGCAGATTTCTTCATGTGGTATTGCACTATTTGCTGATGGGACCACAGCCCTCAATGTCTAGAGAGAGGCACAGCTTTTTGTAAGCTTTAGAAATGAAGGGGACTGTGGTGGGTTAACCCAGGCTGGCTACATGGTACCCTCCCAGCTGCTCTGTCACTCCCCTCCTCAGCAGGATGTAGATGCAGAAAATAAGATGGAAAAGCACCTGGTAGGTTAAGATAAAGGCAACTTAAAGCAAAGGCTGTGCATTGAAGCAAAGGAAATCAAAAGATTTATCCTCTACCTCTCATCAGCAGGTGATGTTCAGCCACTTCCCAGAAAGTAGGGCTTCAGTTCAGGTAGCAGTTGCTCTGAAAAACAAATGTCATAACAAATGCTTCCCCCTCCTCCTGCGTTTAGCTTTTGTATCTGAGTAGATGTCATATGGTATGGAATATCCCTTTGGTCACTTTCGGTCAGCTGTCCTGGTTATGCTGCCTCCCAGGACCTTGCCCACCTGTAGCATACTGGTGTGGGAGAAAATGTTGGGGAGACATCCTGATCACTGTGGGAGCACTGCTCAGCAGTAGCCAAAACACTGCTGTGTTCTCAACACCTTCCCAGCTACCAAAACAAAGTACAGCACTTGGAGTGCTATAGGAAAAAATAATTCCATCTCAGCCAGGCCCAATACAGAGACAAAATGAGCACGTTTGTGATCAAACCTTTATTACTGCTTCCTGGATAAATATTGGCTTTTGCAGCTTATGGTTAGTGTTTTTTAAAATGTCCTCAGATGTTTGGAATTAATAAGTGCTAATTCTTTCAAACAGCCTTCCAAATCATTACTTGTTATGTACAAACTGTCTGTGTCTCCCCCTCTTGCTTTTTAATCTTCTGGGGTAAAGCTACCCAGAATTACTATGTGGCAATGTTTGAGTGTTGCATGAGTGGGGATTTCTGAAAGAGATGATGTAGTGAGATGCATCCCATGTGTTACAAGCAAACCTGACTTCAGTTTGACCCCCATCAGTCACTGGTTCCATGTCCTGTATCAATTGATCCCAGGCACCACCTGATTGCTTCCTTTGTCCTCATAGCAGCTACACAATAAAGGGTGCAGAATTGAACAGGCTACAGATAGTATTGATGATATCTGCTGGCACCAGTGCACGTTGGTTTTCTGGATATCTATTTGCTCCTATTCTGTATTAGTAACAAAATAAGCTTTTTCTTTCTCTCTGCCTCATGACTTCATAAAGGGATGAACTATCTTCAGGTCCTGTTACTCTCAGAGATGCACGAAAGCTGATTAATGGCCATGTGGATGAACTTTGCCACAGGATTTTGGAGGAGGAAGAATTGGTACTTTACCATGGAGGTCACCAGTATTCTTTGCTGAGTAAAGACCCGGTTCAAAACAGGACATAAGAACCTGCTGAATTTCAGTCAAGTGTCTAGATCTTATTAAAATTAGATCTATGTACCATAACTACAGTAAATGCTAGCCTAAATATTTTTCAGAATAGAGAAAACTGAAGCATACTTTGTTATGTTCTTCTAATTTGAGATCTAAGGAGTTATTCATTCTGAGAAAGGCATATGACCTCTAGTGCTACAGTTAATACCCCAATCATTAGATGTACCATGTAGGTATCACTCATTTGTTAACCTGATTTTTTTCATGAAAGCATTGTTAGAATACTGCAACTTTTAGTTATGCCAGTTGTTAATAGTAATGTAGGGTAAATTCACCTTCCTCACAAAGGAGAAATACTCTTTTTGTATATATATTTGGCTTTATCAGGATGCCAAGAGACACAAAGCCAAACAGTTCACCAGGTGGACTCTGATGTCAAGTACATGCAAGGGTTCATTTCTCAGTCATGCTTTCCCATAGGAACCTCCAAAGAAAGGCACTCCTTGCCTCCTACTGTACAGTCACTACAAGGCACATGTATACTTGGCACTGCTTGGTGAATCAGAATGTGTGACTGAATCAGCAACAGCCTACACAGCATTAGGATTTAGCATATGGCTCTCACATTTCAGTTCTACTAGATGGGCTGGTGTGCACTGCTCAGCTCCATCCCTGAAAAGAAAGAGCTGCTCAGCAGTAGAGACTTTGAAGTCTCTACATACTCTCACCTTGGCCATGCAAACCTTGGCTCTGCTTGCTGGAGGCTCCGTAAAACTCATACTGAGTTCAGCACCACAGGGTTAGGTGAAGGTGCCTGTAAGGGATTTTAGGTGCCCAAATTGCAGGATAGAATTATTATATTTCGTTGTGTCAGGCCAGGCTAGATGCTCATAACAGCACTGTCTGATCTTAAAGTCTCTGATGCAGCTGCTGCCTAGTCTCAGTGCTAGTGTTTGACTCAGCAGTTCGTTTTTGGTCCCAGACTTGTACAAACATCATTTCCTTTTAACTTCTTGGCTTAATTATTGGAGATGGGTGGAGAGTTTTTGGCTTCTTTGCCATTGTTTGGGCATGTTAAAGTTGATAAAGATCATTTCTGCTGGGCAAGCTATCAATACCTCGTGTTAAATCTTGAGAATATTGAGCAACTTTTCCAGTTCCCCAGAGATTCAGTCAATTAAAAGACTATAGAGAAAACCCTCAATTGCACATACAAAGGGGAAAATTTCTTTGATGAAAGCTAGGAATTTAGATCAAAACACTGTTTATTTTCCTAAGGTTGACAGTGAAAGGAAAAAAAATGTTTTATTAACACCAGAAATTTATTTCTTTATCTTGAAAGACTCGATTTTTGCAGTGGAGAGGGTCTGTGCTGTAATGACAAAGTCAGAGGATTTGGGTTGTTTTTCTTCCTTTTGTGCAGAAGCACTTCATAGGTAGAGCAAAACAATAGCAAATTAATGTAAAAGATGCCTGCGACAGTATATAGTCATTCAAATGTAGCCACTCCAGATCTTAATGTAAATCCTGTTTATTTCAGCCATATAATTCTTAACGTAAGCAGACTTTAGGACTCCAAATGGGAAAGCAGAGTACAAGTGCACCATTAATGAGACGTTTACCTTGATGTTTGTGACATTTTGCATGCTTGAGGGATTAGTAAACACACGGCCTATTTTATTTCATGGTAATCTAGAGGGGATCCATTACTTAATCTGTTTTCTAAAGCAAGTCTTTTTTGGGCACTGAGTTTCAATTCACCTATAGTGGTGGTAAGCATGAGCTGTCTTTTATTAGGTGTCTTTATGACCCCTGCTGTGAAAGATTTTCAGACAGGCCAGAGCAGGGAGGGTCCCTTTTGCTGGTGGATGATTACAGCACCTGTCAGAGCCCAGCCTTAAGTATTCAAGGAAGTCCTAGAGATAGGGTCCAGTTTCTTTAACAGTGCCTCCAAATATACATTTAAGAGGCTTCCTCCTGTCTTGAAATTTAAGACCCTAAATAGCCAGTGGACAAAAGCAAAGTCTTTGTAACCTCAAAGTTCATGCTTGCCTAGTTTATTTTTATGTTGTAAGCGATTCTGTGTTGACTTTTTTGTTGCAAGCCTGTAACTTTTCAGACATATATATAATTGATGACAACTATGCTGCTGCATCTTGGTAGTAAATTTTTAAGGAAGAGTTAAAAACATATATGATGTAAGGATGTCCTGTTCTGGCTTCAGCTTTGGCCAACAGATGGTGAAACAAACATGAGCAGCAGATGAGCGAGATTATAACAGTGGGGAAAATATGAATAATAGCAAGAAAGCACAAATATTAAGTCCCTTACTCTGAGAGGACCTAATTCCTCTCAGATAGAGGAATATATATTCAAAATATATATTCAAAATATTATTTTATATATATATATAAAAAAAAATATATATTTATATTATAATATATATATAGATTTTAATATATATAAATATATATTCAAAATATTCAAACATTGCAACACACTTGCTGGGTTAGCCTTAAACAGACATCATCTGTTTTATGTGCTTCACATAAAATGCATCTATTGACAGAAAATGTTGACATTAACTTCTTATAATTCTGAGAAAGCTGTTGCATAAAATGGTTAATGTGATTGTCAAAAAAAGCAGTTAGGTACCAATATTTTCCACCTGCCTGCCTACCTATACTGTTTGTTTGTTTCGAGAATGCCAGAGCACTCTCCATGCCAGCCAGTTCCTCCATAGCCTAGAGTTCAGGTTAGAAGATTTTACAGCCAGATAACCTAAATATATAGAAGGGGTCAGAGTTAGCTGATGTCCTAGTGAATTTCTGAGTCCAGGGTGGAGTGTTGGCTCTGTTAAATTTATGCATATTTTTGCCACAGACTTAATCTCAGTCAAGCTTTAGCCCCTATACACACATGCTCACATGTGCGTATATCTATGTACACAAATGTATGAATAATACATTTTTGCAATGGTATTGAGAAGACCTTTTAAAGCAGATGTCTGATTATATAAATTATAAATATAGTCAGACATCTGTTTAAAAAATTATAAATACATTCAGGCATCTGTTTTAAGAATGTCTTTCCAATATTTTTGCAAACATAACTAAGCGACAGAAACAATTCAGGGTGGGATGCAGTCATGACATGGATGGGGGATGAGGAGGGGCTGCCCAGACATTCAGCTGTTCGCTCTCCTGTGACCGTATGAAGCGAGTGGTGGCCCAAAAGCCTCTTCTCCAACCTGCTCAGGATAATATGACAGAGTGTCTTAGCCAACCAGCCCAGGCTGCCAAAATAAGATCCTGACACAGACAGCACCTTCTGTGAGGACGTTACAAATAGCAGAAAACATCTCTGCTACATTAAGTCTGTTGAGTTCGTACTTTACATGGAGGAAGTACTGCAAAGAGATGTTAGGTTGAGCAAGGCGATGCAGTGAGTCCATGAGCCAGAAACTCAGGGTGCATCTGTTGATGCTGAGGTCTGTGTTGCAGCCATGTGCACCCCTTATGACACCCTGTATCAGCAAGTGGTGGCTCTTCTAATGGTTTCTCTCCTTCTTTGCAGATGTATTGTGAGAGGTTTATATGTATCCTGAGAATACTTGGAACCACACTCTTCGGGGTGTCCCTCCTGCTGGGAATCACCGCTGCTTACATTGTGGGCTACCAGTTCATCCAAACAGACAACTACTACTTCTCCTTTGGACTCTATGGTGCTATCCTGGCATCACATCTCATCATCCAAAGCCTGTTTGCCTACCTAGAGCACAGGAAAATGAAACGGTCGCTAGAGACTCCAATCAAACTGAACAAAACAGTTGCCCTTTGTATTGCTGCCTATCAAGAAGATCCTGACTACTTAAGAAAATGTTTACTTTCTGTAAAAAGATTGACCTACCCGGGAATTAAAGTTGTTATGGTCATTGATGGGAACTCAGAAGACGACGTTTACATGATGGACATTTTCACTGAAATCATGGGTAGGGACAGTTGTGCCACTTATATCTGGAGTAATAACTTCCATGACAAAGGTCCCGGTGAGACAGAGGAGTCTCACAGGGAGAGCATGCAACACGTATCTCAGCTGGTCCTGTCCAACAAAAGTGTTTGCATCATGCAGAAATGGGGTGGAAAAAGAGAAGTAATGTACACAGCATTCAAAGCACTGGGGAGAAGCGTGGATTATGTACAGGTAGGTATTAGAGCACCAGGTCAGTGCCAATTCAAACACACTTTGAAAGAAAGCAGCTTTTGTATATTTTGTGCAGCATGTTAGAGGCCATCCTAGTCCCTGATGAACACAGTGCTCCTTTCAGTCTGTTTAGAAACAGCTTGACCGTTAAAAGGGTATTTTAAAATGGCCAGTCTATCTGTGACTGTTTTAAATCTGTGCACCAGCTACTGGAGAAATCTGAAATCCTTCCCCTGCCTTCAGTACTGCCCCCTCATCCAAGTCGTTTTGCTTCAGACAAAGCCAGTGACTTCCTGAAAGCCCCATCTCTGCTCCTGTAGGTTAGGGTCTTGGGTGAGGCTTTATTTTTTGAGTTTGTTAGCGGCCTCATATGCAAGCCCATAAGACGGGTATTTGGTCTCACTAGGGAATATCTTGGAGAAGTGGGGGGGTCTGTAAAAAAGATGGGAATATGTTTTAAAGGCTTTGAAGGCCATGTGGAGTATTCAATAAAAGGGCCAATGTGTAGATTTTAAAGAAAATTTCTTCAGCTGAAGCCTGAAGGAGCTTTTGCTTCATCACTTACAGCTGCATTACCTCACTCACTGCAACTTGGCCTTTAAAGCCCTTATGACACACTACTCACTTAAAAATGAATCAGGCTGGGTCCTCTCTCCCTGTTTCCAAAGCAGCAGAGACACATTTCTTTCCAGCTGCCTTGGATCCTCTGAAAGATTGTCTATGTTTCTGCCTTACTTACATGGAAGCACTCTCCACTCCTGCAAACAGCCCTGCTGACTGTGGGAAGGGGAAGAAGTCACATGTGGAGGAAGGTGGGTGGGATCAGATACTCTGGCTGGACACTGAGGACCCTTCCTAAGCAATCCAGGCCAACAAGGCTCATTTGACTAAACCCACTGAATAGGAGATGATTTTCTGGATCAACCACCCTCAGTTCTTTTCAGCTTCTCCCACACCCAGAGCAGCCAGCAGTCTCCTGCAGTGGAGCAGCAGCTCCCCACGAGGTGCTCTCTGCTGGCTCAGGGCAGCTGCATGGCTGAGCCACATGTGTTTCTGGGGCCCGTGCCCAGCCTCGTATGGGTGTGTGTGCACGCTCTGCACAGCACAGCATCCACGTGCAGGGTCCAAGGGACCTGGAGAGGCTGCCAGTAGCTGGGCTGAGAGCAGTGAGTCTTCCATGCACAGGAGGGGCAGAAACTGAAGAGTGCCAGGAACCGCTCTGTTATTGGAGCTGGGAGAGTAAGGCCAAGATTTAAAACCCATCCTCTACCACTTCCCAAACTGAAACTGATTTATTCTTTGAAAACAATGGGCTTAAGCTCTTCATTGTCTGCGCTTTGGTTTTGTGCTGTGAGGAGCTATGATGGGATAAAAATGCTGATTTTCTTTATTAGCATGGGTTTATAATCACTTCACACAGACAGACCAGACTGCAGAGAAAGAAGGCAGAGAGGAAGCAGATTCATTGCAAGTTTCCTCCCTCAGTTCAGCTCGTATTTTTCAGGGAACCTGGAAAACGTGTTTCTATTTCAACAGTCATAGCATAAACTGAGAAAATAGAAGAGATATTTCTGTTCAGTTAACACTTCTGACCTGGCTCAGAAGTTCTAATGAATTTGCCAGGGACTGTAATGCTGCTGTGAGCACAGTCTGCAGTAGTGACTGATGCCACAGTCACATCTACAGTCACATCTGTAGTAGAAATGCAGCCCCTTGGTGTCCCTGGATACTACAGAGTCATAAAAAAAGCAGCTAAAATGTGGCTCTGTTTTATGAATGAAAAAAGGTTGAGATATTTCAAATGGTTCTCTGGGATGACCCAGGGTAAATTACTTTAAACAAGCCCGATATTTCAAGGGCTGAGCAATCTGCATCAATGATTAAGCACTTTAAAAAGTGGCCAGTCAGCACCACTGCCCAGCCTCCAAAATTGTAGGCCTTACAGTTCTTAAAAGACACCCTGGAATTATTAACAGGCAATCATAAACTGTCAGACCAATGCAGATAAAGAGCTGTTATTCATTAGTGGTGTCTCATTAAGTACTCAAAACTGCTGTGAAGGCTTATTTCCATCCTAGAGGAGTTTAGGAGTGTGCAAGAAATCAGGTGGAGGAGTTAAACTGGCAGGTTTCATCAGTGCAGACTTGTGAGGTAACCAGGGTGCAATTCATCTTGGCTTGATGGAGGTGCCTCTGTGGACAGTCCAGTGCAGTCTGAACTCAGAGCAGCTTGAATAAACTGTCACTGCCTACAGCAAGGAACTGAACATCTCCCTTAAGGCCAATTGCCCCTTTCATGTAACTCTGTGACCCAAGGCAGTGATGTTTGGGTCACTTGGCCCTTACATGGAAAGATGGCAAATTGTTTCCTGGACTGTCCTGGGCAGTCCCTGGCTAGGCAGATGTCAGTGTGTTTTATTTGGGCTCCTAAGCCCAATAAGTCTGTGTTTCTCTGGGTGTGTCCTCTGTTCACCTGCAAAAACCTCATCCAGATGGAAAATGATGGCTTGTTAGATTTGTCCCAGAAACCCAGACATATCCACTGTGCTGGCATGCCCAGGATGTGTGATGGTATTTTGTTAAACAATCCAGTGTTTTCAGGATTCCTTATCTCTAATGTATTAGTGATGTGGCTCCTGGGCAGGCCTTTCTGCCGTAGGTAAATGCATCTGATGGGGTGGGAGCTGCTCAAGTGACAGGTGCTGGAGAGAAAGCAGAGGGGCTGGGAGGCAGCTGATCCCAGCCCACTGCTCATGGTCACAGGAAATGGGATGCCTGTCACAGCCTGAGCACCCTGGGAATTCAGCAAACTCCAGAATCCCCATGCAAAACACTCAGCAACAGGTTTGTCCAGGAAGATCCAGGTAAAAAAACAGGCACTGTTTCCCCTCTTCAGCAGAATTGTTTTGCTCCCTTTCTGTCACCCAGTGCTGCCGCTGATGACAGCTTTCCACTAAAGCTGGAGTCACTCCTTGGCCAGGTTACAAAGACACTGTGGGATGAGGCCTTTGAGGAGAGGAGATGGATACATCAAGTTAGTGGGAGCTGGAGATGCTTGTGGCTTTTCTCCTGATGGAGATATGAGAGCTTTCATCACCTTTCTCCTCTTGGCCCCCTCTGAGTGAGCATGGAGAGGGAGCATGTTGGCAGACTCCCAGCTGCAGCCCAAGCTATGCAGTCCACCTATCCTGGATAACCTCTACTCTTGAGCCTGGTCCAGAGCAGAGCCCCAATGCTCTCCTCCCCCTTCATAGAGCAGACATGAAGGTCACCTCTCCCCTGGAGTGAGAAGGCTTAGGTTGAATTGTAAGTTTGCATGAAAGGGCACCAAAATTAGGATACCTTTTACAAAGCCTCAGCAGAATCTGTCTAAATGTGCTGTTTATGCAGTGCTACTGACTTGCTCCTACTGAACCCATGTGAAGTCACAGGAATGCAATGTGACAAACTGGAAGCAGTATGCAGGGACAAACTGGAAGCAGTATGAGAATTTGTAGGGTGGGATTCAGCTTGTCAGAGGGGTGTTTCTGGGACAGTCTCTGCTCCAGTTCCTGGGTGTCTGTGAAATGAGTTCACACACCATGTGTCCAGTTCTTTCAGCTGCAACAACTGCAATGAGGAGACACCCTCTTGTTTTAAACAGGCTGCAGCCCGAGTCATTCTCCTCAGAGCAAACGAAAGCAATGCCAGCTGCCTCACAGACTAGCCAGCCTGTCTGAGCCCTCCTCCTACTCTCCAGGGGAAAGCCAATTTCCTAATGTACACAGTGTTTAGTTGACTAGGAGTGTTTGTGTAGCTGAAATGCCTTGTGTGTCATCTACTTCTGCCTCAGTCTTGTGGAGTACTGAACTTCAGGACTCACGCCTTCTGGTCTTACCTATTTTTTCATAAGAATGCCAGAGAAAAATAGCAAATAATTTCTCTACGTCAAATGTCAAATCCCTGCTGTACTAATAACACATCATGCATCTAAAATTAAAAATGAGTTTGTTCTGAAATTCAAGATACATATTTTACATGAATTGCTAAAGCCTTCCATGAGTGAAAGAACTATTAGGTTTCTTCCCAGACTCCTACTTGACTTTTTTTTCTTGTTTATAACAAGTGTCTGGGTTTTAATTCCTCACTCCTTCCCTCATGTGGCAGTGGGAAACATTTGACCAGGGTGCTTCGGCTGTGCAGCTGATGCAGGGAAACCCTGTGTCAGAGCACAACAGGAGACTGCTGCAGACCCACAAATGCCGTCTTGCTCTGCAGTGCCCCATATCTTATTCGAAGAAGCCAGCCCAGTGTGCCAGTAAAACAAATGGAGCTGATACAGAGGAGAGGATTGTTTGCACAGCCTTAACAAGCTCTGTGTTTTGTGCAGCACTACGCCTTGCTGCCTGGTACAAGTGACCTTTAACAGAAATATCAGTGCAGACTTCAAAGTCAGATTTAATTGCATTCAGGAGAATATGCATTTAGAGTCATTATAACCACTTGCATGATTTTTATTTTCTTCTCTAGTGTACTCCTTAACCCATTTTTGTTCTTGTTTTTTCTTACTTGTAGGTCTGTGATTCAGATACAATGCTTGATCCAGCTTCATCAGTGGAGATGGTAAAAGTTTTAGAAGAAGACCCAATGGTTGGAGGAGTTGGAGGTGATGTGCAGGTGAGTACAACAATTTTCAGATTAACAGAGGTGTTTCAGCAACTGTTTGCATTGCAACAGATTTCTCTGTCTGGAACAGCATTAAATATCGTTTATGTGTATATACTATATATATATATATTTATATAATATGTGATACCATTATAGATGGTCTTATCATACCTTAACCTTTTTGTCCATTGAATGGAAACTCTTATTCTTGGATGTGAGCACTGTATGATTTTAACACCCATAGCAAGCAAACAAATGATATTCTGCACCCTCTATGTGAAAAGGGGGGCACTGGCATTGTTAGGACTGTTGTGGCATCTTTGAGTCTCTGGGTATGACTGCTTGCTCAAGGTACCATAGAAAAGCTGTGGAGGAGCAGGGAATTGAGAATAGGTCTCCCAAAGCCATGTCCAGCACTTCAAGCTTTTCAGTTATATTACTACTGGCAGCCAAGATTGTTAGAAATAAAAGTAATTTTGAAATGCTATGCACTGTGCACTCTGTGTGTTGCTGGGTCTCGCATCTCTGTCAGGCAGGACAGTATAAAACTCCCAAGTCAGACCAGCTCCACATGTGTTAGGATTTCCAGCATTACCAAGTTTGTCTGACTACTACAGCAAAAGGCTGTTGGTTCCTTTTGACACAACTCCTGCTGCAGTTTATAAAGAGAAATGTGTATGAATATTTCAGTTGGCCTTAGGATCAGTCCCCCATACTCAGCTGGGCTTTTTATGTGAGACAGGAGAAAGAGCCATGTAAACAAGCAAGAACTTACTAATGAATGCCCAAGTAGTTAGAAGTATCTCAGGCATGTGGCTCATAACTCCAGAAATTAGGATCCCCACAGAAACCTGAATAACTTTGGAGCTCTAGACTGACTACAAATCGGGTGTACACAGCCTATACATGTGAAATTCCAGGCATATGTGAGTACAAGTGAAGGGAGGCAGTACAGGTTCAGCTGTGACAGTGAAGGTTCATAAGCATCTGCAGTGGGAAGGATGTGTGTCCTTTGTGAGGAAGGGTGACAGAATGAAGGCTCTGGGCTTTTTTTTCCCCAGTTCATTTTCCAGCATACACCAAAAAACATTTGAGCCAGGCTTGAGCCTATCCCCAAGCTTCTAATATGTTCTAGAATTAAAGCAGACAGATATTAGGGCCATCAGATCAAAAGACTGTTTTTTTCCTAGTTGTAGGGCAATGCTTTATAGTTGTAGAAGGCCAAAGATCCACACACTTCCTTGCCACATCCTCTGGCACAAGGTGTATGTTGAGAACCTGGATGTGAAGCCACAGACTTGTGCATCTGCACACGTTCATACATCCACTGAGTGTTCAGACTCTTAGAATATATCTATGTTAAGTGTAGGTCTGAGCTTTGGGTGAGCTTTGCATTGTGCAGAAGAGAAAGACTGAGACATTTATGTGGGCCTGAGAAAGACTCTGCTGGAGTATCACCATATGTCTTGGGACAAGGTAACAGGCTGGTACTGCAAAGACAGAACAGGTTGTTCCTCGGAGGATGTACTGCTGGATATGGGGACGCAGTTCAGGGTTAAACCTCTAGGGCCAGCCTTATGATACCAAAAATGTAGGGCAAAGACCGTGTGCTCAGCTTTTCTCTTGCTCCAGCATAGTTTTGGGAGGGCTGGAAGGAGCCCTATGGGTCCCAAAGATGTGCATGGGCAGAAAAGCAGCAAGAGACCATGAACTCACCAGCTCCTCTTGGGAAAGTCTAAATCCAGCGGGTCTTTAACTGGGGGCAAAAGGGAAGGAAGAATGAAACAGAAAATAAGGAAATTTCTTGGTGGAGAATAGGAAAGCTTGCAAGGAAAAAAGAACATCTTAGTGAAACAGACATTTGAAGGTTTCATCTCACCCTTCCCATCCATGTCCTGGCAGAGCTGGTTGAGTAGCTCCTGGGTTTGCCATGGGTTGGACACAGGAATGAGGTTCCCACCACAGTTCATCTAATGGTGCTCTAGTCTCTGCAAATTCCTTATTGATCCAATGTGCATATTTTCTGTTTCAAGAGCTCATCTAAAAGGAAAACGTTTTTTTAATTTTGCAGATTTTGAACAAGTACGATTCCTGGATCTCCTTTCTGAGCAGCGTGAGATACTGGATGGCATTTAACATCGAAAGAGCCTGTCAGTCCTACTTTGGCTGTGTACAGTGCATCAGCGGACCTCTGGGAATGTACAGAAACTCTTTACTCCATGAATTTGTGGAAGATTGGTACAATCAAGAGTTTATGGGCTCCCAGTGCAGCTTCGGAGATGACAGGCATCTAACAAACCGAGTGCTGAGTCTGGGCTATGCAACAAAATACACAGCTAGATCCAAGTGCCTTACGGAAACACCGATAGAGTATCTCAGGTGGCTGAATCAGCAGACCCGCTGGAGTAAATCTTACTTTAGAGAGTGGCTTTATAATGCGATGTGGTTCCACAAGCACCATTTGTGGATGACCTATGAAGCTGTAATCACTGGATTCTTTCCTTTCTTCCTTATTGCCACAGTCATTCAGCTCTTCTACAGGGGAAAAATCTGGAACATCCTCCTCTTCCTGTTGACAGTTCAGTTAGTTGGCCTGATAAAGTCTTCCTTTGCCAGCTTCCTTAGGGGCAACATTGTCATGGTTTTCATGTCACTCTACTCAGTGTTGTACATGTCAAGTTTACTGCCAGCAAAGATGTTTGCAATTGCCACAATAAACAAAGCAGGGTGGGGCACGTCAGGAAGGAAAACCATTGTAGTTAATTTTATAGGACTCATTCCAGTCTCCATTTGGTTTACAATCCTCCTAGGTGGCGTAATTTTCACTATTTACAAGGAATCAAAAAAGCCATTTTCTGAGTCAAAACAGACAGTTCTCATCATTGGCACAATACTCTATGCATGTTACTGGGTTTTGCTTTTGACTTTGTACGTGGTTCTTATCAACAAATGTGGCAGGCGGAAGAAAGAGCAACAACACTACGACATGGTGCTAGACGTATGATGTTTCCGTGGGAAGTTACCCAGAGTTGTAAAGCAACCCAACGACCTTGTAGTATCTGTGGCATCAGACATATGTTGCCAAGGGAAATGGATCACTGCTGCTGGGAATAGGACACTTATATTCCTCTGGGTTCATTTTCATCCTGCCAAAGTAAGGAGAAAAAAAAAAAGGAAAAAAAATATTTTTTTGTTTCCAAGGGGGAAAGGACGCAAACCACACAGTTACGACCTGTTCAATAAGAAAAGGGGAGAACTTCTGTGTTTATGCACTTTTTTATTGTGCATACGCTTGACAGTGTTACATTCTATATACCTCACTGGTCATGCTTATGTGTGTGGACAGAAAGAAAGGGAGTTTGGAGAATCAAGAAAAGGACTGTACAACCCCTTGCAACCTAATTTATGAACTTCTCTTTTTTTATAGTTCTTTTTATAGGAAGGGTCTTTTGTTTTAGGCTGCCAAATGTAATGCCAAAGGTAAATTTTAAGAGGCCATTGGCTGAGCTGTATTTTTATATTATTGTATTATTTGTGTGTGTGTATTTTTAAGCCAACTTTTTTTTAAAATCACATATTTTATATTTTACTATCTGCCAAAAAAAGCTGCCTCCCCAACATTTTGTTCTTTAGCCTTTTAAAATATATTTAGGGACAAAAAAATCGTACATTCTCCCCCCAGATTTCTGCTGAAATGATATTGTTCACAACAGAAAGAATAAAAAGTCTCTCTGCATTTTTGCAACTAATGAATGGTTATTTCTGTGAAAAAGCATTTAAATGTGCTCTTTTAAGACATTTATTAGGAAAGGCCCAAAATTGTCAGGTTTTGCATACAAGCATATTTGTGCATAAAAAAAAAGGCCAAAGGGGTAGATATGTGCAATTTGGGGTTTTTGTTTTGATAACAATGTAAAAGGGAAATTTGCTTCTCTGTTGAGAGCTTAATATCCCTGGCATGCACAATAAACCGTAAGGCAAGGCAGGCCTCCATGCCACTGGAAAAGACATTGCTATGGAAAGCCTCCCACTGATTTTATATGGGACCTGAGCAGTCAAAAACTTCTGATCCAGAAAAATAATTGGGCACCTGAAACTGCTTTTGAATTCACCGATGGTCATAGTTGTTCATAATCTGCTAGCACCAAGCAAATAGTTCAGATTTTTTATTTAAAAAAACATGGAAGGAAAAACTTATCAACACTTTCAAAATGTGTGTGTTGTACTCTAAAACTTCTGCAGAGCTGTTCATACAGTTTACAAAAAATAAAAACATCACCTTCTCTGACATCCAGTGTAATACAGACCCCAGTACTGAGCCCAATAATTTGTTTTTGACTACAGCATATCTACCAGAAAAGAAACCAATTTTTTTATCAGAAAAGATCAAGCCTTAGCAAATGCATCACTTCCTTGGTGCCTAATAATCAGTCTTGGATATTTATTTTGGACCATGGTTTTGAGAAATAATATTCAGGACTAAATTCTGCAGTCCTTCACCAGCCAAAGGAATGTGGCATTGAGCTCTAACATACTTTATAAAGAGCAACAGAAAGACCAGCTGCCCTTTTTAGATTCTGGTATTAAAAGCACTGTGGTAAAGCAGAAATCGGCATATGATGCTTAAAGAACTTAGAAGCATTTTCAGCTTCTCTTTTTTATGCAGACATGAATAGATTCTGCTGTAGAATGAACTGCACACACACTACCTTATTGTCTGATTATCTTGAGGTACATGATTGCTTGAAAGTCATACTAATATTATGTTAATGATCGGAGAGTTGATTCATGTTGATTACAAAATAGAACAGTATTAAAAAAAGCAAGAGAAACGGTAAAAATAAAAAAAACTTGACTATGCCTTTTAACTATTTATGATGTAAGTTAAAGCTTGGGTTAACATTCAAATGTCAAATAAATCTTCTCATTCTATAAAAAGATTGAATTAATTGCCTGTATTTATTCTAGCAATTATTCAATGTATTTCCAATATAGGTTGTATAGTATAATTGTTACTTTCATAAATAAAATATTTTTGATAAGATTATGACTAATTCATGGTATTTCTCACCAGCACTTGTACTTTGAAGCCACAGATCTGCACAGTTTGAAGGCTGTTGTTCTCATGTCACCATCCTGATTTCCAAGTGGGAATTTGCTATGGAGCACCCGTGGAGTGCAGTGCATGCCTGAGGCGGCCGGGGCTGGTCCCTGCTCTGAGAGGCAGCACAGTGCATGGGCAGCACTCAGAGTCTCTGCCAGCAGCTGCTACATCAATTCAGTCAAAACACTTCCTTCCCTTTTTCCTCAGCTTCCTGATTTACAGAACAGGAATAGCAATCCAACTTCCTTTTGGGAAGCACTTTGAAGTTTATGGGCAAAGTACTTTACATGGGAGCTGATGTTTTCCAGCCCTCCTGTCCACTGGAAATTACCACCCTCCATAGCTTGGAAAGCAGAGGAGGACAGGTCCATGGCCTTCTCCTGCTCCTCATTACTGCTGTTTGTCAAACCCCCTTTGCCCTGGCACAGCTGAAGTGCAGCTGCGTGTTTTCTGTCACTGAGGGTTACAGGCAGCAGCCACTGCTGCAGGGACACAGGGGGTGAAGTGAAATTTCACATAGGCTTGCCACAGGTCAGGTGCTTAGGAGACAGCTTTTGGGCCCTCAGTACTTGTTACCCTATGTCTGCATACCGTGACCATATCGAGTTTCCCAGTACAAGGACATCCTTGATAAACTGCAGCAAGTACAGACCAGGGGCAGCGTGTTGGTTTGGGCTGGAGTGGAGGGTCTGAGACACCTGGGCTGGTTGGGCTGGACAAGGGATAGCTTTGGCAGGAGGACCCTAAGGTCACATCCAACACCTACAGGGATGTTTTCAAGAAAATAGTTCCAGGCCCTTCACAGTGCTGCTTGGTGTGATGACGAAAGACTCCAAGTTGAAAGGGGAGAGGTTCAAGGTTCAGGGTTCAGCTTGGATATGAATAGAGACTTCTTCCCCATGAAGACATCTAAGCAGGTTACCAGGACAGTGCAGCCTCCTGTCATCCTGAGAGAGTTTCAAGACTAAGCTAGGTAAAATCCTGAGATGCCTGATCTGACCTCAGAGCTGCCCCTCCTTTAAGCAATGTGTTGGGGTAGAGACATGAACTCTCCTATCATCCTTTCTGAAGCAGGTGCTGACAGCTCCCACCCACATGGAAGCTCATTCCATCTCTGTTCCAAACACATCCATCCTGACCCCCGGCACAAATAGCTCAGCAGCAGCTGGTACTAAGTACCCAAAACCTCAGAGCCCTTCCTGTGACTGGGTCACTGTCCTCACCATGTTTGTGGATGTTTAGAAAAAGGTTTCAGCAGACAAAGAGACTATGAAACAGTTCTTATTGAAAGTGTTCTCAAATTAAGATTTTTAATAATATTTCCTGGTTTTCATTAATAGCAAATATATTTTTGAGATCTCTGTCAAAAGAAGAAAACATGTTAAAAGAAATATTCATGCTTTGTTTTGAACTTTTTTAAAAACACAGATTTTTTTTAGTCACCTCTGATAGACAGATGGTGCTGAAAAAACTCCCACAAATTATGAATTCTACATAAAAGTTTAAAAACAACCTTTCAAAAAAAATTGCCATGAATTGGCAATATCTCAAGTTATAAATCATTTCCATAGTAGACTAATTTGGGTTTGAGAGCATCTGTTTGCAGATACCGGGTGTGACACAAAACCTTCAATAATCAGAGGTGCAGCAGGGAGGAAGGACTCCTCTTCTTCTGTCTGCTAATAAGCTTCATTTTGGCCAAGAATCAGGTTTCTTTCAATGGCAAATGCATGAATATTTAGCAGAACTTTTCTAGGAGGCAGAAAAATTCCTGTCAGACATGTACTGCCAAACATGTCCTGATGCACAAGCTGTTGTGAATCTGTCTGTTAAAAAATTTGGTCTAAATTTTTTTCTTAGCAAGAGTTAAGATGATAAAGAGGAGACAAAACCACTGAAAGCTGTTGATGAAATTTGGTATTACTGAGGCTTAGTTGCAAATGCCACTTTTCTCCGGAATTAACACAATTATTTTATATATAGTACATTTTTTCCCCCCAACTTTTATTTAGCCTAAATTTGCTGCTTCAGCTTTGTCTTGGATGGATGGATGGATGGATGGATGGATGGATGGATGCCACAAATTGTTCCTGCTTCTTCCTGCTATGGAAGAAGAATTTTATACTTTTTATAAAAAATATTATACTTTCTATAATATTTGTCTCAACCAAATAAATCCAATTTATTCTCCTAAAATAACACAAAGAATTCTACAAATTACCAGACCGCCTAGAGGAAAATAACCTTGTAGCTACATTTTCACTAAATAAATGAGAGATCCAGGCCATGTTTCTGAGCTTTGGTACATGATAATACTCTACCGTTCAAGTGCGGTCTGTGGCATGTTGTTGTCATAGGCCAGAGAGTCCTGCCCTAGAAAATGCTGGACACAGGTGGGATTGATACATGGAGAAGGAACCAGCCTGGTCTGGGAGATTGTAGAGCTTAGGTGGGATCCCTGCCATCACTGTTCTCAAGACTGAAAAGAGTCCCTGGCTTTTTTTTTTACTAGAATAAATACAAGCTATCACTACCCCACTGAGTAGCAAAAGGCAGGTCAATTCACTCCTTTACTGAACATCACGTGGGACCTTATTCTCTCAAGAGATCCTTAGATGTCTTATAGTTCTGCATTTTTCACACTTTTCTTTTTTTCCTTTCAATGAAGAAACTCCACACATTTTCTAAGTCCTTTGCAGGAAGCAAGAAAAAGCACTAACCAGGGTCTAGGACCCATTGCATTAATACTGCCATTGCTTCTTTTACAGTATCCCTGCTGGGCTGACTTTCTTCTAGTACTTCAGTTTGCTCCAGCTGGACGCACTCTGTAGAAATTATATGGTTATGGCAGGAGCTTCTTTTGGCTGCTTCTCACAAATATCAGTGAGAAGAGAAAGCATTAAGAGCTTGCCCATGATCAGTGCTGTTTTATACACCCCAAGGGAGTGAAGCCTGGAATCTGACATTATCAGTCACTTTATTAGAAATCACAAAACTCACAGAAAGAGCATGTGAAAGAGTTACA
This sequence comes from Falcunculus frontatus, assembly GCA_013398115.1. Classification (NCBI taxonomy): domain Eukaryota; kingdom Metazoa; phylum Chordata; class Aves; order Passeriformes; genus Falcunculus; species Falcunculus frontatus. The sequence goes on along the minus strand of VZRV01004586.1, from coordinate 2,368,539 downwards.
GCTAGTGAATCACAGGAAATTAGATTTTGTAGGTTCCTCTACCCATATAATTATTTATTTCATAGTCTTTATGAGTAAAAGTAGCGCTTCTTTCTATGTCTTGACCCTAGAGCACTTTGGGGACATACTGCTACACAGAATACTGTAGTCATGAACAACTGGGATGAATGTGGCTAAAAGTAGATCAAATGGGCAGCTTGCTCTAAATTAGTTACATGACTGTGGCCTGTATCTGCTCCCCAAAATTGTTCTTAAGTTTTCCTTACTGATTCTTTTCAATGAATGTAGGTTATAGGCTGAACCCACCCAGTTGATGGTGCAGATACCAGTGAATTCTGTCTGCCCTCATTTTTCGGGCAGGAGAGGAGGAAACATTTGATAACAGAGATATAAAAGCAGCATTGCACAGTACAATAAGCACAAAATGCTTATTTCATGCTTATGCTGTAGTGAAATAGACACCTACAAATGCCTGTTGCTGTTCACTGACTGTGGAGGAAGGCTCAGTGGCCAGCTCAGATCATGACTCATAGTTTAATTCGGGTTGGAGGGATCTCCAGAGATCATCTAGTCCAACCTTTTGCTCAAAGCAGGGACAGCTCTGAAATAAAAACAACCCAGCAGAAGAGTAGATTCCACAGTTAGCACAGCCTTTCCCTGAATGCCAACTTTTGTAGTTGCTCAGATTTGGTCAAATGTGTAAAAACATATGCATTCTGAAAGCCTTGTCTACACAAGAAAGTGTGATGTAACCAAAATCTTTGTGATTTTACTTATTGTCATCTAAGTGTTCTTATAATTGGTTTGGCTTGATTTATGTTTATTGGGAAATTATGCCCACAATGGTAAAATTGAAACTTCTGTTTACTAGCTTAAATTGTAGTAATAAATTGATTTAATCAAACTGGCAGAGAAACATGACACTTTTATGTCAACCTATGCCAGATCAGTCTCACCTGATTTACCTTAAGATAAGCCACGATGTGAATTTACAGCACTTCTTTTCCATGAGGATTGCCCTGGGCAAATCCTTGCTCTGCAGTAAGCATGAGGTAGCTTAAGCCTGCAGTGTCAGTCATTAGCTATATTGCATTGGCCAGAGGGCATGAGAGGAAATATGGACAGATAATGTATGGTAATTAAAGCAGTGTAAACTCATGCCCCAGGCCATTCAAAGCTTTTAGATGTATGTGTACCTCAAACTGCTCAGGACTGCCTTCTAGGTAAGCCAGGGGCCTGCACCCTGTGCACACAAAGACGCCCAGGACCTGTGAAGTGAATTACCAAAATTTCAGCCTGGTTATTTAAACTGTTGGGAGCCCCCATTAAGAACGTGTTTTCAGAATAAGGGCAATTCTGATTTGATTTAGTAACACCTCCTCTTCTCCATGTTTTTTTAGGTAAGACTTTAAGACAGTTTACCTCTTGCACACTAGAAGTGTGACCAAGATGTGCTCACATGATCACAAGTGTGGGATATGGAGTTGCCCTCCTGCAGGCACTGGAGAAGATGCTGAAGGCACCTACTGCAAAGCAAATGAAGCTGAGGTAGTTGCAGGTGTGCCTGTGGACATGCACTGCCTCTGCACTGGACTTTGCACAGGCCAGAACCAAAATACCTCCTCCCACTGCCAGCACCCACTTTCCTCAGGCTGAACAAGGAGCAGGCTGTTGGCTGAACGACTGCATGTGCCCCTCTGAGGCACCTCCAGCATGACAGATGCATAGGCTGCATGTATGTTGTACCCAAGCAGTAGAACAGAACATGCTGTATGTGCAGCAAACCCGTATTTAGCCAGGAACCACAGAAGTCGGGTGTGCAAGTAAGACATCTGGTCCTGGCAGCAGAGGAGGGAGAAGAGGGATTTCATCACTGAAAGAAGCATAAATAAGCTGTAAATAAGCTAACTCACTGCATGGCACATCCCTTTGTGGCCAGATGAGCATTACTGTGGCTGCTCTGCCTGCTGGCATTGGCACATCAGCATGTTACCATAGGGGGAAAAGAGTGTGAACCAGCCTTGTGCTGGGTGCAGCTGTCACCGTGCATGGTCTTCCTTCTTGGCTCACTGGAAGCAGTTTACTCTTTTCCTGACAGACCAATTGCTTTATACATACTGTAACATGACAGCATGATCACAGGCAGCTGCCAGATCCGTTAATTTCCATTTATATAATTATTAGTCTTTAATTCCAGTAATTAATTATTTAATGGTAATTTGGCTTAACACAGTTCCAGTTCTAAAACACACGCTGTAATCAGTTGGATGCATCCCATGGAGAATGAATCACCTGCCCACCCCCAGCAGAGTGTGCTCCCCGGGCAGCCTGACAGATATCACGTGGGTATCTTTACCTGTTGGGGGGCCTGTGTTGTTCTCAGCTGCCAGTTCAGTCCCTCTCTTGCTTTGTCACTGCTCTGATTGCTCCTTATGTTCTTAATTAAATTAAAGGAGTGTGAGGTTCTGGCCAAATTAATCATGGCTGGGAATCAACGTTCATATTTCTCTTGCAGCTTTGAAGTCTGTCTAATCTCCCCTGTTATCACTATAATATCTGAGATGTCATGAGGGCTTTGTAAGTACACAGATTAGACAGATTGCAAAGTTAATGGGGACATATGGGTGTTTTTTCTCAGACATTATTCTCTCTGTAATTGTGGTGGAAAGAATCTGTCAGCAGAAATACACTCCTCAGTAATACATTGCTGTAGCATGTTGGTAAATGTTGGGGAGAGTGCTGGTCTCTGCCAGTGGTTCTGCACTCACGACAGAGCACTCCATACCCTTTGTTTGCTTCGGTTTTTTTAAACAACTGACCAGTGAAGAAGTCATTCGGAAATATATCTGGCGTTGACTTCAGCTTGCCAAGAACTGTGGGAAGTTTTCTGATCAACCCTGTGTCAAAATAAAACAAAAAGCTTATTATCCTTGTGGTTCTCTTCCTGTGAATTTTGGGTGATACCCGTTGCTAACAAGCAAAGCACCAGGAAATTCAGCATCATTGCATGGGACACCTGTATCCTTTTGTTTTCCAGCCACTTCCTCAAATCTAATTTGTTACTTCTCTATTTAAATCAGCAGAGCCAGGCAGATATAAAACTAAAGTCTTAACCACCCATAGCAATTACACGTTTCACAAGATTAGGCAGGAAACACTTCATAAATTCCAGTAGTTAACACTTGTTTTAATTGAATTGCTCCTGAAGCTTGAATGGAACTGGTATTTCTCTGCTCTGAAGGTTGCTTTTCCCAAAACACAGCTGCATAACAACAAACAGATGTTTTCCAAGGGAGACAAGGCCACATTTCCAGTACTGGTAAAGTGATGCCTCTGTTTTGTACATTTATCATGTACTTCCGCATCTGAAAAAACCTTTGTTTTGATTCAGCTACATTGACTCCCTTGGCATTAACAGAAGTTTAAAAAGATCTTGCAATCATCTCGAGTTTAATGCCTATTAAATAATTTGATCTTGATTTGTCTTCTTGACCACAGGCAGAACAAGTGACTACGATGCAGGGACGTATTTTTTTCTAAGAAAAGCAGAAAAGGAGCTAATGGATCATTCCTTAGATCCATTTAGGCTGCAAAGCATGCTATGCTATAGGACTGTATCCTAGCAGAGCAGCTTTTACCCATTTGTACAAGGTAAACTACTAAAATAACTTGCCCAGGACAATATTGTGCTCTAGTATCTAGACTGACGATAAATAGTTCATGTTGATTTAGAAATAGGTGAGGCATGCAAGATGCTCCCATCTTTATACCTGTTGCCACAGAGGTTTTATGCTTTGCATCCTCACCTGTTTCAGCACCAGGTCAGCCAGGTTAATGAAACCATGCTCATCAGTGCTTATTCAGGTAAAATATTTGAATAGCATTATCCAGGCAAATGTCAATCTCAGTCCCTTTTATGACCCCAGCTGTGGAGGCAACAGCAGCAGCCAACAGCCAGGGTTATTTACTTCTTGGAGAGTTACAGCTCCATCAGAAAGCACTCTCTGTCTTTGCCCTGATACAAGTAGACTGAAATCCAGCTGGCATCATCCTGTGCTGCTGCTGCCAAACTTCTGAGAGGGAGGGGCTGCATAATTTAAAAGCCTTGTCTGCACATGTCAGTTTATTTGGTATATGTTAAGTCATTTATTTTAATCAAATAGATCAATGAAACTCTTGAGAGTTTATTCAGGCACACCTGTTTTGTTTTTTCTTTTAAGCCTATGTTATTTGGAATCAAAGCCAAAAAAGCCATTCTTACACCACAGTAAGTCTGTTGAAGAGTAGAAGAGGCCTCCTCCATGGATTGTCCTATTATTATTATTATTATATTCATGCAGTAAAATTCAGACAGTAAAATTCAGACAAGCCACAACTCATTGCAAACAGGAACATACAAATGCTAAAATGCTAGAAGGAGCAGTCTTACATTACTTATATAGGAGCAGAATACTCTGGAAAAGTAGGTTCCAACCCCCAACTCTGAGAGTCCTCAAAAACTGATTGTTTCCAGAGGAGACTAGTTAAAAGAAGAGACCAGCAGCAGAGCCAAGCTTGTAACTTCTGCAGTTTTGTTTGTAACTTCCACCCATGAGCTAATTGGAAATTGAAGAGAACTGAAGAGGATTTTTTCCCAGCTCTAATGGCTATAAGGTCACTGTTGAATTTCTTCTTGTTAAATACAACACTAATTATGCTTTACTATTTAGCAGAAAGGCAAGAAATTCTCCATTTAATAAACTCTGAAGCCCAGTGAAATGCATTCCCATTTAACATACCTCTGCTAAAAATAGGAGTCCTCAGAAATTGTTTTCCACTTAAAGCTCTGAGTATGTTTGTTAATTCTATAAATACAGATTCTGTACATATAAATGTTTAATGAAACCAGGTTTCCTCCAAAGGAATTCTAAGATTTCAAGAACATATTATAAAACTGTGTGAAATGTCTCAAGGATGCATCAAGTAGCATCATTCAGTGCTGAATAATGGCCAGTTAGACAGGTTAGGTTGTGGCACCATTACCATGTCCTAGAGTTTGACTAAAATTTCAACCAGCATTTGACTGATCCCCAAATGCCACAAATATAAAATGGATTCCAGGGAGATCTTGATTGTATTCCTGCTGAGACATCCTCTTTGAAATGCAACCTCTTTTTTCAACCAGCTGCCATCTAATTGTTGTCTATATATTTTCACCAACCATGTAACTTATAATGGTTTCTTTGGATCATAGGTCCTTACTTCACTCAAGACATTGTCCCGTGAAATGTCTTGAAAGTCTCATCAAAATGAGAAATAGATGTCTACAGCTTCCCTCTCTTCTGCTCTCTCTGCTGTTGAACAGTTTGACTGTATTTGTTCTCAGAAAAGACTCGTTAGCTAACTTCATCACTTACTGTTTTCTCTCCTCCTTGCTTTTCTCCTGCCTTCTTTTTCATGATGCCAGCCTCCAACTCACTGGAGTCTCCCATGTCCTAGAGAGTCCCTGCTGTTCCATAAAAGGTTTCATGTTAACTCAGTGAATCCTCAAGGCCATGCTAACCTGCATAAATAGCTTTTTCAGCACAGTCTTTCCTTTTAGGCCAGACAGTAGGTATTGGGCAGGAGTCAGCAGAAGGCAGGTGAGGCTGGACTACCTCCATTCCTATCAACTGTGCCCTCTGCTCCTTGCTCTGAGGTAGTTCCCAAACTATAATCCAGAGCCACCCTCAATATTCAGGCAAACACAAGCACCGCAACCATGTCAAAAAATATGGAGGTGAATAATTAGTTTGAGGCTTTCTGGATCTGTTCTATCAAACCCCAGCCAAACTTAATCTTTCCTTCTACATTTATTGTGGCAATCAAATCTTTCATTTCACCTCTTCTCCCTGACAAGTCTATCTTACTTCACTTGTTCGAGTTACCAGAACTGAAAGCAGGTGGTTGCTACAACACGTTTTGGAGTGGTTCAGAGCACTTTACACCCTCTATCTGAATGTACTGTGCAATGATGAAAATTTGAGTCTGTGCTGTTCTTAAACCTTGAATCAGTTCTATCTGTAAGCTAGAAGAGAAGATTCCCTTCATTTTCTTCCCTAGACCAACACAGGACTTAATGAATTCAAGATGTGTATATTCTAAGTCAGCAGGGACACTAGGATGATGGGAATTACCTAATTGACACATACCACCACCCACACACTTCATAAAATCCAGTCTCAAATTTACTAGTATTCCATTCAGAAGTAGGCTTTTCCCAGTGTAGCTCCATGTAAAACTGCTACACGTTTCTGGTCCACTGTTGCATAGCTACGGGTCTAGTCTTGTGAGGTACTAGGCCCATACATAGAGTGGAGGAGGCAGTGAACTCTGCCTGCATCTGCAGGTCTAAATTCAACGTGCATTTTGCCTGAGGAAAGACTATTATTTTTTATTTTACTTGTCTTAATAAAAATCTTTGAAGTGCTAATTATCCTTCTGTTGCCACTTGTTGGTATTTGCAGCATGTACTGCTTTGTGATATTTCTATCTTATCTGTTTACTATTTTCTAGTGAGTGGGTTACTATGAGCAATTCATTCCTTCATTTGCTCTTTTACCTCCTTGTAACAACATTTGAGTTCAGGGTGGAAACTTCCACTTCTCTGCTGGAAGAGATCAGACAGTTGACAGAATTTTTGCCAAGGTATACAGAATTTCTACAGGGGCTTTTTTTACCTACTTGGCTATTTGTAGCCCACTTGGTTCTCTTGTACTTTTGGTCAAGATACAATTGGTACTGTCAGAAAGGTTGTTTTTTTTCAGATTTGGTGTTGAGACCAGGTTTCAGAAACCCCCACAAATTCTGTTAACTGAGCTACATGCCAGAGTGCAGCATATTTTAGAAACTGTCTTTTATGCACTTCATTAAGTGTAAATGTAACAAGCATCTCAGTGTTCCCCATAATGAAAGGATTCTTTGAGTGTTAAATACTCCTTTGGTTGTTTTTAATCAAGCTTAATATGTGTGAAATTTGTGGGAACGACAGTCCCATGGACTAACAGCAACAACAGGTACAGCCAGAAATCCCAACTTGCATAACATATCCATAACATATCACCACTTTCCTTACCCTTTGGCCTACTCAGAAGACCTTGCTGATCAATTTTGCTCTCATGGACATTCAATTGGAGTACTCCCTGTTGTCTTTCACCAAGGATATCCACAGGTGGCTTTTTGACATAGGAACTTAAGGAGAAGGCGTAAATTCCACTTGATTTCCTTATGCAATTTAACTCACTGTCGAACCCTGTCTGTGCTTTCACAGCTGGCAAAATGGGCAAGGCCTTTTCACAGTTGGACAGTGCCATGTTAGCCATCTGCAAGTATTCTGGGGGGCTAACTTGTCAGTTAGATAATCAGATTTTAGCAAAAATCTCCCGGCTTGGGTTACCTTGAAGCAAAGACACAGAGCAAGTGGGACAGGTTTATAGGTTTGTTTCAACTTCACTTAAAACAATAGGCTTGAGGTGTTATTTGCCTGTTCATTTCAAAGGGCTGTTAACTAGATGGCCAGTGCTGATAAATGTCATCACACTATGTCCTTTTCACAGTATGTTCCAGATCAAAAACCTGGACTGAGCACGTGTACCCGTCCTGTGTTGCCTGCTTACAGAGCAATTATGTCCTGGGCACATTTTAGCCACTGCAGAGCCAGGCAAACCCATCTTAAGTTGCCTGTCCCAGGGGAATTTGATTCAGGTTGACTTGGGAGCACCCAAAAAGCATGGCAAAGGTGAAGAAGAGGAGAGATGGGGAATCCTAGGAAACTCCAGCAAAGAGGAATAGAGGCAGGAACATCCAGCAGTCTTTTCCAGTGATGTGACCCAGGCTGAGTGTTCACCTCTCAACGGGCTGCACTGAGCTGTGCAGTAGAAAGAGTATTATACAATAAAGAAAGTTATATTTACAGACTATTCGATGCTATAACTGGTATTATAAAACTGCCTGCAGACATAATGGGCTGACAAATGTATTCCAAAGAGAGTACAACATAGCTTAAAATAAATCATGACTGCCATGTAAATCAAATGCAAAATTGAGCAGTCTCTCAGAGCAGTCTCCCAGACATAGGGACACAGGGACATCTTTGGTTGTTTACTCACTTGCTAGCAGTGAAACATTTTCATATAACTCCTTCCCTGGTGATATAAATATACACACACACACACACACACACACACATATATATATATAGTATAGAGTTTGTATATTGGTTTGAATGTAAGAGGAAGAAAAGGTATCACTTTTCCGGCCATAATTCAATAATAAACTGAATATCAGCAGCTTTTAAAACTTGAACTAAAATCTGCAAATTTCATTTTTTCTGGTCATGCCCTGTTTCATCCATCCCAGTGATCTCCACTCTTTCCCATCTGTGCTCTCATCCCTGACAGCTGCAGGCCTGTCTATTCCCTCTCTCACCACACAGATGCTTTAGTAAAACTTGTGTTCTTTCCACACACCTGGCAAACTTTTGCTTAGGTTTTAAAAACTGAAGCAGAAAAAAAAGAAAGTTCACTAAGCTGTTTTCACTCCCAAATTCCCTGAATGCAAGGAGTGGGAAAGATATATGTTCTTAGAAAAAAACCCACACATCCTGAGGGACAAGGCCTGGACCCCTGGAACATCTTTTTGTGCTCAGCAAGATGGAGCTACTCTTCCTTGTCTACTGCACTGTGAAAGAGAAGTTGAAGTGAATTGCACTGTGCCAGTGCAAAAGAAAAGTGAAGCAGCAATGCCCCATGTGTTCTTTCCCTCTGATTTCCAACCCATTTGAGCAAAATCTACATCGAGCCTCACTAAGTTGGAGCCCTTTTCTTTCGTTGCTCAGCTCCAGCTTGAATGATCCCAGATTTTCCCCAGATCTTCAAACACATCCCCTGACACTCCCTCGCCTTCACAGAAAAAGGAAAGCTGGCAACTTCAAGAGCAGCGGCCACTCCTCCCCGCTCGGAGGCCACTGCACATCCCGGCTTTGATGTGGCTGACCTCCCCAGAAATGGAGAAGGCTTCTGCTTCTCAGCTCGCATTTCCCCCGAGGCCATGAATTATCCTGACAACTGACTCCTGACAGCTGACACCTCCCCGAAGGGCTCTGTCCTACTGTGGGAACCGGCACTCCAGGGGGAAGCTTGAATGGATAGCCCGGGCTGGAAGTGGGGCACTTGGTGCTTAATGAATGTTTCCATTTTGCTGAGAGACAACCGCAGGCCAGAGGGCCTGAGCTGGAATCTGAAAGATTGAAAGTGTTTCGATGTGAGGACTCAGCTGGTCTCGTGACAAAACAGAAGCCAATTGTGAAATCTGGAAACATTTCCAAATTTCCCCAATTTCTAAATGGACATTAAGGTCAGTTCAATGGGTAACTTCAACAGGAAGCCTCCATGGGTCATTGGTTTGTGACTCCCTTTACTTCCTCTTTTGTGCCATCCTTCCCATGTATATATACTCCACCTTCCACTTTAAAGAAATAAGAATTTATGAAATTATTTTTCTTCTTTACTGGACTCTGTCCACAAAAAATTTGCAGAAATGAAAAGTGTTGTAAACAAACAGTGGTCATAGTTATTTATAAAATATTTTTTTAATACCTTTACTTTTGTCCTGGGAAATAAAAAATTAAACTGCATAATGAAAATTGGAAATGTTAATTTTTTTAAAAAATTGATATGCTAAATCCACTCACATTCTGCCCCGGCTGCAAGCTTACATGTGGACAACATGGTAACACATTCAAAAGATAATTCACAATGTGTGATTTAGGGCTGGGCCATTTTATGAACTAGGGTTTTAGGTAAAGAGCCTTTTATTTTTTATTCTGGTGTGTTATACTAGGAAACATGCAACTGAAGAAACTCACTTGGACTATTAATTCCAGCCCATAATCATAAGTAAGTCTGTATAGTGCAGGTGACTTGACAGATCAATCAATCCACCCCAGCCGTGAAATAGTTCCTCTAGAAAGAAAAGGAGAATAAAAAGACATCACCAGTGTCCTGTATTAGTTTAGTCAAAAGCACAAGATGTTCTTTAAAAGTTGAGCACCAATACATAAAACCAAAATATCTCCTTTTCTGCCAACATGGCGTGGGACATGCTCCTTCTAGCCCTGAATTTAATAGCAAGTCTTATCTTGAGCAGGTGAAGTAGAGCAAAAGACCTGAGAGTGGAAATATTTTGGAGGGCCTTTGGGAGCAGCTTATCTATCAGGTGTACTGGGACTAATTCACCAACCTCAGACATTTTTTTATCAAAGAATATAACGAAGCATTAAATAGAACATATCAAAATTTACTTCTTCATTTTGAAAAAATTGGCCTTATTTGGCAGATTTATGGTGACTTACACCAGCTAAACTCATAATGAGTTTTAGATTGCATTCTACACAGTACTCACACAAATTAGGGTATTTTACTACATTTTTACCAATATTTTTTTCCAGCAAACCGAAATGGGCTTGAGCTGTCCTTTTAAAATTATATAAATACTCCTGCATGTCTCAGCTTTGAGAATGTCCCCTTCTTCACTGTCACTGATGGGTAGCAAGTGATTGCAGCTGATAGTATCTGCTAGCCAGAGGATATGAATGTGCTAATCTTACTTCCAATATAAACAGCAGTTGGGGCAACTTTTTGCAATGTAAATCATTTGTTGGGTGCATTTTATGACACAGATTGTGTCATCACAAGCACTGGGCATTGTTTGCTTTTCTTTAAAATTAAATCAAAGTATTTAACAGCATTGTTTGGCACCAAAATAAATTACGTCCATTTGTGTATGGTCTAGGTGCAAGTGTGCACGTAGGCATTTGTGCTCAGTTTTTAAAAGGGATGCAGTTTTCAAGAATTCAGAAGACCTGAACTGCATGTGAGGACTTACAGGGTTTTCTCAACAGTGAAGATGATTAAATACACAGAAAAAATATGTAGGGCTTATGTTTTTGTTCCCCATTTACTGACGTGCACTAACATTGTATTTTCAGGCAATTGTTTGTGTCAAGAAAAGATGGACATTTACCCTGGTTGGTTGCTGTTTTCTTAAAAATTACATTTCATTTTTTTCCTATGAATATGAGACCTATGAAGCTGCCCAAAACAACCCCAAAATCTATAAGTCATAAAAATTGGATTTGAGTCTTTCTGTTTGTTTGTTTATTCATAGTAATTTTAAAAGACATTTAAAAACAGCTGGTAACTGAAGTGAACTTCACATTTCCAGTCACTGAGCTCACTGGGAGATGAAAGGATCCTCCTGGCCATTACTCAGCACTTTAGCACTGCCCTGTCCCACCATGGAGGTTATTAACTTTTTACAAGCACTGCTCACATCCTCTCTTTGATGGATGGTGCTAAGCTTGTATTTAGATTACAGGATTTCCTAGCAAGGCCATTTTGTTATTGAGGGGGAGGAAATTTTAACACAAGGTGATTTTTCATATCAACCTCTCCATTCTCCCCATAAAAATTTGCATGGGGAAACTTTCAAAGAGTTTCACACCACACCAACCTGAGGCCTTAATGGATGGTCATGGGGGTCCCAAGCACAGGGTGCAGAGGTAGGTTTTGGACTAGTCCTCCCCTGCTTTTCTTGTCCAACTGCAAGTTACAAAGGAGGCTTTGCCCTGGGGCTTTCAATGCTGCTCTCTTGCAGTTCCCACTGGGACACAGGAAACCTGGGGTGACCCGTGGGAAGACTGAATGAGAATAGAGAGGAAAGGGGGCAGAGAGAGGGGAAAGAAAGCACCCTTTTTCCTTTCTGAAACCGTTGTCCTTTTTCAAAGTGAAAAAAAAAAGAGAGAAGGTGGAGAGAGAGGCCAGAGGGGAAGAAATTTTCCTGCTACCTCATTACTCTCTGCTCACTGTAAACTCCCAGCTGTGGCCAGCCTAGCTCCCGCCCTTCTCACCCCTCTGGCCTCTGCACCTAAATATCTCACAACCTTCTTCCCAGCTGGAAATGTGAATCAAGACACATTCAGAATTTTAAAAAACCTCCAAACCAAGAACCAAACAAACATGAGTAAAAATGGCCCATTCTCCTTTATGGATTATGTAAAAACAAATATAGCTGGTCTTCACTGTCTCTAATTTTCTGTGATTTCTAGCTGAAGTTTCATGACTCATGAACTTACTTTTCTCTCTAAAAAACTTACTGGCTTTATTATTTTTTTCCTTACTGGAAAAAAAGCTGACACCAGATGTTTCTTTAGACCCTTCCCTGTCCTGAGTGAGTAAACACCAGAGACAAACAGGCTGTTCTGTCATCTTGCTCCTCTCCAGAACACCAACAGTTTAATCACTTAGTTAAGAAAAAGAAATCTAAACTGCTACCAACTGCATTTCCAGCGAAAGATATGTAAGTCTTCACTCTTGAAATTAAATAAAAGTTTTTGCTCATGAATAATCCGACTGTTTATGAGCAGTGTGGTATGATGCACAGATACAATAAAGTTCTTGTGCTCTTCGAGCCCTTGGCTCAAATGAGTGTGTCTCCTGGCCCAGGAAAGTAACAGCCCTTTCTAACAGCAGCCTGTCAGTATTTTTAAACCTTCTCTCCTAAAATAACATGTCGATGTTTGCCTACCTGAACTTACAGGAAGACTGAATGAAAATTTGTGGGCATACCACTGTAAATGGATTTTGTCACGGTTTTTATGATGTCATCAGATTATTTATCCTGCTGTGCTGAGAAACTGAGAATTGCATTTCCCTCTGCAGCCCCCTCATCTCTGAAGGCATTTTTGAACTCTTTTTTTTTAACACCTCTGAAAGTAAGGAGTTGAAATTGTGGAGAGCAAACTACCCCTCCTGAGATGAAGGTGAATGTGTTGGATCTGTTCTGCCAGCTGGCATTCAAGCTTACCGTGTTGCTTACAAATATATCCCAAAGTGAACCTCAAAAAAACCCACCACACAGACAATTTTAATTCCTTCCCTGTCAGTAACACCACTACATTTGTTTAGCAGCTAGGCATGGGACTGTAGCACTAGCTGGTATTTTATATTCTGGTAAAAATCTACTTATTTTATATCAATACATTTGAGAGAGATGAAAGAAGCTCTCAGGTCCCAAGATGTTTTTGTACTGAGACCACTACATCTGCAAATTACAGGTATTTTAAACTTCTTTTAAATTACACACACATAAAATATTAGATCACTGCATGGTTAGCTAATATTATTTTAATATCACCTTTCATGTAGAAAAATGTTGCTTCTACCTCAGTCTTTGCTTAGCAAGTAATTCAAAGAACAAATCTTGGGTGTAGGTGTTTTCTCACCTTACGAAAATTATTTAAAATTAGTTTCACTTTATCCTCGTTCAGTAGTCAGAAGATAGAGTTATGCATCTTCTGGAATCTACTGATGCATTCAAAAATAGATGCCTACTTTCACACGAACACAGGTAGGGGTTTTTTTGCCACTAGGATCCTGGTGTGCCCCAGTGCAAGACCTAATCGTGTAAGCCATTGTTTTCACTATCGGCAGTAAAACACATTTATGCATATGCGCATTTTGCAGCACGAATTGTACCCGGTCATTTGCATCACAATTCCCGGAGCAGCTCTTCTGCACAACCCCAAGGGTTTGGGTTGCAGCACTGGGACGGGTGGAATGTGTTTGTGGATGGTGTGGAGGGATTTCAGACGGCAAAAGCCGTCTGATACAGATCTGGGGGGAGACATCTGGGGGTGAGGAAAGTACTGTCTCCTACCGTCAGTGGGAAGCAGACCCTGGAGCAAACCCTCTGTATCTGGGTTATATCTCAAGGGAAGCCAGTTGCTTCATGCTGGGAAAGGTCCTGAGTGAGAACTAATGCACAAAAACTGTGGGTGATGTGGGGAGGGGAAGCTGGGACAAGGGAGGGAGCAGGGTCACTAAAATAATCAGGAAGGCTGTCTGGAAACTGCTGTTTCAGTAGTGCCAAGTTCTTCAACTTAATCTAAAATCTGATTTATTCTTTGGTATCCAGCAGTCTCTGCAATGCAGCCCTTCCTGTGGAAACCATGTCCCTGAGTGTGTACTTAAATAACTTGAAGAACGGAGGGGCAGCCATGGGGGAGCAGGACACCTTCTTGGACAATGATATTTGCGAAACATTAAGATAGAACATGATAATTTTGGGGGCTGCATCAGAGCTGGGGTTTTGTGGCAGGGTGTCAAAAGCTGTTCCTTGTATTGTTTTGGTTTCCTTTGAGCTTGCAGAGTAACCCCACTTCCTTCAGTATTTCAAGCCATCCAGATGGATCAGGGTGATAAATGGTGAGAAATTGCTTTGCAATTTAGCTACATATGGAAAACATGCTTTAAAAAATGTATTCAGTTGTCTTTTTAAAGGTGAATGTGGAGATTTTCTAATCTCAGATGTATTTTTGGGTCTTTAGATCGGTTTCCCAGTATAGATCTATGTCTTGATTCCACCAGAGTTAAGTTTAAGATTGTATTAGTTCTGCAGTCAAGAAAAAATGCTTTATCCTTGCTTGTTTCACATTTCTACACCATCAATTCATGGTAAGATGAATTTTTAAGATATAAGGTAATTTTTTTGTTTTCTTTTCCAGGCAGGACTTTATAACAATGGCAGATTGAGACGTGAAGACTAATTCCTGTCCACTTAGACAGAATGAGCCCCATCTGTGCTTCATCATACACATCCAGACCACATTGCTGCAGTTGGCACTGAATTACCTGTCATTTCTACTTTTCTGCTGAAGGAACAGGGGTCAGACGGACTGGAAAACTCCACAGTCTGAAATGGTCTTTCAACTTTTGAAGGACGACAGCATTTATGTGGATGATGTAGAGCCTACAGCTCTGATAATACAGTTACTCTCTAAATAGAGAGCCATTAAACACTAGCTTAACTTTGGATAGAGATGCAAGTTCTTTGAATATTAGTTTCTGGGTATTTAGAAAGAACATATTAGCACTTAAGAGCATCATTTGATGTTGTAAGAATGTGGGGAACCTAGTTCATAGGCAACATGAATAAGGATAAATGAATGAAGACTTTTGTGCTAATCACCAAAACACTGTGAGCCAGATGCAAGCCATTCACTTTCTCCACTATCCAACAAAATGCCCATGCAGTGAGCAGTTTCACACAATATGAGGAACCTGCTGCTGCTTTATTGTATCACTGTATACTAGTAAAAAAAAAAAAAAAAAAGTGATGAAATGTTGATTTCTTCATTAATCCGAATTTTGGGACAAGTTTCAGAGCACCAGAGAAATGTCAATATTCTCTCATGAAGTGTTCACAATGTGGAAGGGTTGTCCAGGCATAGTTGCTCTGGAAACTCATGCTGTTTCTTCATTCTTTGTCATTTCAGGGGATGCTGGTTCTTACTCTGTGGGGAGAGGAAGTTTTTTCTTGTTGAATGCTGCATGGTCTTTTTGAGCACTCTTGGATGTCCACCCTAGCATGCAGCACAATGTCACATGCAGTTAGTGCATCCATGCAAAGCATAGCCACAGGCCATAAAGAAGTGGTCAGAATACCCATCCATGGGCTGTAGGAATCCTATTTTGCATGTTCAAACCTTATGATCTGGTGATAATCTAAGGCATTTTGTGGGGTTTCTATACTGAAACAGAGTGTCTCAGGAAGTGAATACACTGAAGAGCATTCCAGATAAAATTACTTGTCTCTGGCATTATCAGTCTTAATGTTGGTAGTTTCTGGAGAAGATTTAGTTTAAATATACAAAATAAGACATTATAAATCAGCTTTATGATATTTATGTTTTGCTTGTGAGATTGATAAAGTCTATTTGTTTCTTGCTTCATCTTGTCTTCTCTCAGACATCCTTAATTTTCGAAATGCAGTTGACACACAGTTAATCCAAACACTTCAGATTCCTGTTTTGAAGACATTACCTTACAGAATTTCTAACTGCAGAGCTGACTATATTTAACTAATTTCAGTGTTTCACATTTAGGGGATTATGAGAAGTATGGTCCACACATGCAATATCTTCCTTCAGGATGTCTGAGGTTACATTAATTAATCAAGCATCCAGGAGAGGAAACATTAATCATTTGTCTCTGTACATTGCTGGGATTATTCCAAAACCTCCTTCCTTTTCTCTGTCAATATAAATAAAATAAAGAGAGAAGAGGAAAGTTTAACATATGGTCAGAGATAGAGAGCATGTCCTTTTCTCCACAAGCATACATCAAAAGATTTGCAGAGATTGGGCTGATTCATCAGCAACGCTCTTAGGCCAATATAGGGCCAAGGATGTGAGTCAGTCACAAGCAATGTGACTTTAGACTTCCATAAACAATTTTTACAGATGATACAATGAATTTATATTTTCCTTGCTTTTTCCACCATTTGGTAGTCTGCTGGACTCCCTTTACAGCATTTCCTTTTGCCCGTATCTCCAAGATGGTGCAAAGAGCCACGGATGTAAAAACCTGAAAATCTCCATTCTTGAGCAGAGTCCAGGAATCAAACTCAAAAAGCTGTATCATGAACCAGGACGCAAGCAAAAGTTTTGTCAAATCGGTGTCCTTGAGGTTCACGTTTATGGTGTTGATAACATGAGGGAACTGATAATGTTACAATGTTCTTGATGCACATTGTCTGTTCATGTCAGACACAGATGAAGTTTTCCAGAAGAAACACAGCTAGGTAAGAATAAGATTGGCAGTTCATTGAAGGATCAGAAAACTGAATGCCACCTGCATAGAGAATTTTTCACCTGAAACTAACAGTCATACTCTGTTCTCAGCTACATGAGAAAAGCACAGGTTACTACAGCTAAACCAGTGGAGATGCTCAAAATTGTTAGTGGTGCTGATATACTTGGTTCCCAGGAAAGTGCTGGGAACCTTTTATTCATTCCCTTTTATTCTCTTGATATGCTCAACTTCCAACTAATTCTTCTTAGTTCACCTTTTCAAACTATAGGCAGTAATCCAGGTTTTCCATGCTTTAGGGAATTTACAATGCCACAAGAATCTAAGCCATCTGATCTTCTTTTCTTAAATCTGAGTAACACCATCCATGTGAGTTTGTTTTCTACTGTACTGTTTGGAAGAGCTAAGGTATCCTGAAATTATCTTGGTGTCTAGAATTGCATGGTCTAAGTTAGTCATTGGCCAAAAAGATCAGTCATAGTCCCAGTGGAGACATGCAGAGTAATGCAGTTCTATAGCTTTCCTACATTAAGTTTCTTTCCTAGAAATGTAAAGAATGGAGAGCAACAGAAACCTGGGGACAAAGGATTTTCTCCTGCTCTCTGTGGAACTACAGTGAATTAGAAGAATAAATATTAGATAATTAAAAAGAACAACAGGCTTTGAAGGAACAATGTCCTTATGATCAAAAGGCTGCATCATATCCTAAGCTAAAGAGTTTTTCTATTTATACTATTTAAGTTTAGCCACCGGGATTTGCTTTTGTAAAAAAAATGCTCTATGTCCCTGAAGGGTAAAACCGTGTGAGAAAACAGCCTGAGATTTTTGTTCTGCTCTGGAATTGCTGCACCCTTGTACGAGAGAGTGAACCTTTCCTCAAGCATGCTCCGTAATCATTGGGCCTTTCTCTTGTTTTTGGTTGTTCCCTGAGGCATCCAGTCCACATCAGCACTCAGCAGGCTTTTGCAAAGGAAAAAAAGGTGATTCCATTAGTCAAGACCCCAAATCCACACTGAAGCAGCAGCATGCCGAAGTGCACAGATGCTGGTAAATGTATGCATGGTTTCAGTATTATTTCAGAAAAATGTAGTGTAACTCATTACCTTTCCTTCACAAAGAGAAAATGCATTGAAAAATAGAAAACAAACACATGGCTTTAAATGGAACTGCTGATTTTCATGTTACTTATAAGGAAGAAGTCAGATCACACTAGAAGCAACATGGATTTCTCCTCATTTGATTCACAAATCTACAGGAGAAAGGAAGGGTTTATCACCTCCCGTAAGAAATTTGGAACTTTCAAAATAAAATACAAACCCCCATTTAAATTTTTTGTGTTAGTGAATTCTTTTCAGTATGACATACAGATAGAAAGGACTTTTTAGTTAGTATTGTTTTGGAACAGAAAAATAACCGTATTTTAGTAAGCAATTTTGGAAATAACCCCACTTTTGCATAAAGTCCTGCCTCATCCTGTTTTACAGAGTTGCCTTTCTGTGCAGATTCTGGCAGACGTCAGCTTGCTAATTCCCAGTGACTTGAATTAGCCACATGATGGTTTTATAGAGCTGCTAAAACGTTTGACTCCATTAATTGGCCAAGAATATGTTTACGTTTACAAATGGCTCACTTAGAAAATTCCCGAGAAGTAACCTACGCATTGAAATAGTTTTTGCAATAGATTCAGCCTCTTTTGCTTCAGTTTTGGGAAGCGTCATGTAAAGGCAGGGCCTACGTGCATGTGCCTGCATGCTTAGATGTGGGGAACCACACCAACAGATGCTGTCAGGGAGCAGGAGGCAGAATTGAGATGTCTAAGTCTAAAACTACAATCCACAAAAACTT
This sequence comes from Falcunculus frontatus, assembly GCA_013398115.1. Taxonomy (NCBI): domain Eukaryota; kingdom Metazoa; phylum Chordata; class Aves; order Passeriformes; genus Falcunculus; species Falcunculus frontatus. The sequence continues at coordinate 2,350,027 of VZRV01004586.1, read as the reverse complement.
GCCCAGCCTGGCAGGAGATAAAAAGAGCCACAACCAGTGATTGTTTCCCCAGTGAAGTTCACTGGGTGCTTCCAGTGCTTGACAGCCTGGTTTGCTGCTATCCCTCCAGAGCTGAAGATTTTGGTACCTTTCTTATGACTGCAGTCCTTTGAGACTTGCAAACTGGACAGTCCTACACTCATGTCCCCGGAGGTCCAGTCTAGCCGGTGTTTCCTGGAAAAGTTGGATGTGTTGTGACAGCACTCACTTCTGCGCAAAGCACAGCTGGCCTTGGATGAATCCTGCATCTGGAAGGGAAGCAGAATTGTTACTTTCACCTAACAATTTAGAGGTTTAAAGCATTTACCCAGGAAGCTGAAGCTCAAGGCTTTAGTCCTACTCAGCCAAAGGCAGTTCCAGCCCTGATCTGCAAGCTCCCATGGGAGCACTGGGAGGGAACATCCTCCTCTCAGTATGTCAGAACTGGTGTGGCTGAAAAAGATGGAGTCAAAGGGACAGGAATAGAGTAAGCCACAAATGGGTGATGTTGTCTTTGTGTCTGGGAAGCACAGACTTCAGAGTGCACAGCACAGTAAAGATCTCAAAGAATGTTAATATTTTTAAGCTAGAACCCCAGTGAGGGAAGTTACCCCCAACATCTAACTACTGTCTTTCTGCTGTCTCAGCTGATGATCAACAGCCTTCATTTTAGACAGAAGACTTCAGATAAGCACTTCTCAGTTTGCAGGACACTTGCTAGAATTTCAGTTAGCAAATTAAGAACAAATTCTCGGAAATAAATTTTCTCATGAGCTGTAAGAACAAAAGCAAAATAACAGAGCCATGTAACCTAACATTTTCTCATCTTTAAATCAGAACCATTTTCTTATCTTTAAACTCAGATATGTATCAACTCTTTCCTTATTTATTCAAAATTTATTAAAACAAGGGGTACACTGGAACATCTTAAAGAGTGCAGTGACTTAATTCCATTTTTCCATATGAAGGACAGAAATTAATTATTTTTTACATACAAGAGAAAGCAAAATGTGTATCCACAAATTGTTTTTCATCATAAGGACTTCACTGATGGCTTCTAAATCACTAATTGTACTTGCAGATGAATTTCCTCCCACTACAATGGAAAGAGATTAGTTATTAAAATTTGGCATATTCATATAAATTATGTCTGTAGTGCTTTCTAAAGTAAATTGAATATACTTTTGATGTTGTATGTAGAGTTAGAAGAGTGTTTCAACCTGCCCATTTCTCTAATAGACTGAGAAAGGCATTAAAATATCTGTACAGTCATGAAGCTAAGGGCACAGTGACAGGCACTAGGGAAGATTCTATAAAAACTGGGGTTTCTGATCCACGTCTCTTTTTAATCAATGAAGAATTATGCAAAAGCCAATCAGACTTTTAAAATTAACCAAACTGCATTCATATGAAGACTTTCAAAAATTTTTGTCAGCTCAGCTCGTTTTGAAAGTTAATTTCATAAAATCATAGAATTGTTTAAATTGGAAAAATCCCTTAATATCGTCAAATCCAACCCTTAATCCAGCACTGACTAATCCAGCACTAAACCACCTCCCTGAGTGCCACAACTACATGTCTTTTAAATACCTCCAAGCATGGTGACTCCACCACTTCCCTGGGCAGCCTGTTCCAAAGTTTGACAGCCCTTTCCACGAACAATCTTTCCCTAAGATCCAATCTAAACCTCCCATGGTGCAACTTGAGGCTGTTCCTTTCTGTTTTATCACTGTGACCTGGCAGAAGAGCCAGACTGCCACTCTGCTACAACTTCCTTTCAGGGAGTTACAGAGTGATAGAATGCTCCTGGAGCCTCCTTTTCTCCAGACTGAGCTCCCCCAGCTCCCTCAGCTGCTCCTCACAGGACTTGTGCTCCACACCCTTCACCAGCTCCATTGCTCTCCTTTGTGGATATCTTTGGAATTTCAGAAATCTTTTTCTATTTTCTACCCATCTGTTTCAGTTAAATAGGTAACTTCACTAAAAGAAGTATCTTTTCTATGAGAACTCATTCTGTATCCAGAAGCAGTCAGAGCAGTGCTTTTTCTCACAAAAAAATATATTTTTACTTCACAGGGAAATAAGTTTGTGCTAACGACCTTTATGAGGTAAAAAATTTCTCCAAAATACCTAAGGACCTTATTACATGTTGGAATTCTTTGAAAGTTCATAATTCTTTGAAGTTCATAAATCATTCCCCCATATTATATCTCTAGAATACATCTATAAGTGTGGATTTAATTAGCAAGTATGTAAAACTTACATTGAGTACTGTAGTACTTAGTCCTACAATACTCAGCCTGAAAAGCTATTTTTAAATTTAATACTTAGAAAGTGTATAATCTGGATTTCCATCTCTAAAATGTCATTTATACATAAAGTCACAGGTAATCTGCGGAAAAATTAGCAATATTCAGAAACTGAGTAATGTTGTAGCAGATCCAATTTTGAATTAAACTTTTCCTTGAAAGTAGAAGATGTTAACTATGCATTTGATAAAAACTTAGATCATATTTTCCAGAGAGGGAAGCAGAGGGAAAAGAAGCATATGGAGGTCAGTTTGGGTGTGACGTCCATTACCACATAGATCTAATTCCCATTAGTCATTTCGGTCTATATTTTTTTTACTTCTAACATGTTGACACTTTGAGTGCTTGTGTACATTGTGGGAAAGGAAAGGGAAGGGAAAAAAGAAGAGGAAAAGGATGAAGGAAGGGAAGAGGAAAGGGAAGAGGAAAGGGAAGGAAAGGGGAGAGGAGGGGAGGGACTGCAGGAATACACACTGTCTCCGGGAAGATGGCAAGATGGACAAACAGGATACAGCATGCAAATAAACTTCTTACAGTTCTTGTGCCCTCAGAGGCAGAGCTCTTAACTGGGCAGGTATACTGAGTCCTTGTTAGTTGCTCTCAGGAATCCTGAGCTTACACAACATTGTTGACTACTTTTGAAATGTGATCTTTATACTGCTAGTGTGATAACTAGATGATGGCCATCCCTTATTCCCAGTTTTAATCCATTTTCCCAGCAGAAAGGTGGACTCCATTCCCAATCTGGGCAGAGAAACAATGCCTTGACTGAAAGATTTTAGAAGTATCCATGAAGAGGAGGTATCTGCTTTGCAGGACAGCTCAGAGAAATTGCTCAAGGGACAAGAAAAATGGCAGAAAGCACAGTGATGTCGCAGGGTTATGCTGTCACTGAAATGGGTGATGATATGGGAAAGAGCAGACTCACCGAAATTGTCTGCAGGGCTGCACAAGCTGGGACAAAAAGCTGTGGGAGGATTTAAATAACCTTGTCAAGGTGCATGTGTGCTCCTCTGCCTTCACCTCTAGATCTGTCAAGAAAAAAGAAAATAGCTTTAAGCCATGTTCCACAGAAATATCATGAGTCTATAGGGTGCTGCAGACAGACTGAACTTTGTCACCCCAGTGTGAGAGTCCTGGGCCTGGTCAGCACATCCAGAGATGAACCGGGGGAGGCCTGGACAGAAAGTCCTGCAATTCCTCCTGCTTTGGTCCCATTCATGGGCAGGAGGACACAGCCATGGGACTTAGTACTGGCACGAGCCACCCCAAGAACCTCCTTGTTCCCCACTTTAGTTTCAAATGAGAGAGTGCTTTTTGCAAATGGAGACTGATCACAACACCGATCTGAAATAATGCTTTTGACTTTAACCTTCCCTCTCCTAAATTTGCTTTACCCATCTGTTGTGCTTTATCGTTGATCTACAACAAGAACCTTTAGTAGCAAGACACCACCTTCTTCCTGCACCTTTATGCAACACTAATCAACTGTAATATTTATAATACCAGATTTTGGGTGGCCTGAGCACTCTTTTGGTTTTCATGAAAGGGGTAATTAAGCAACTTCTGTAGAATCAAAACTTGGAAACAACTAAAGTCACTGCCCAAGACAAGTGGGCCAATCGTGCCAAAGCTGGAGTTTGAACAGCGTATTAACAGTGCTTCCCTACAGAAAAGCAGCAGAGTATGAGTATGGGTTTTCAGGGATCACAGAGCCATGAGAAGCAGCTGCAGGAGGTAATCTGGCCAAAAAGATAGGCAGAGATTTGCTTCTGCCTTCTCATTGGAAGTAAACTAGATGACAGCAAAGATGATGCTTTGTTCACGATACCGAAGTTTCCTCCTAAAGAGGAAAAAAAATCCCAAAATAGCCCTGAAAGTTCCTGCAATGTGTTCATGACGCAAGGGGTAGAAGGGTTTTGAGGGGGTCTGTAAGAGTTAATGGATTGATTTTTAAATGGTTTGAGATCTTGCCCTAATGCTCAGAGGGAAGCTCAGAACACTTGCTCTGCATGAATTTTCAACTCCCTAAATAAAGACCACAGTGCCAGGTCTTGAATTTCACACATTAATCCACAGGGACCTCCAACCCAGACAGATGGCTCTGAGGCAGCAAGGAAAATAGTTCATTGCTATTTTTCAGCTCTATCTGATTAGGTGGATTTCCACGGTAGGAACAACCTTACAGTGAAAGAGCAGTCACTTCTTTGGAAAACAGCTACAAACAAAACTTTCATACATTCTGTTAGAAAAAAAGGTAGTGTCTGTCTGCGACCACCAAGAGGACTAAATCTGGGCTGATTTGGGTTCTGTTTCCCACAGTGAAACAGTGGGAAAATGATCTTCCCTTGCTCTTGGGATAGAAATGGTATTGGATGAATCAGCCTCTTACAAGAACTTTTTGGACAGAATACAGGAAAATCTTCATATGATTTGAATTTGGTTAACTCACAAGCATTATTGTTTAACGTTGTTGGCAAACATAGTATCATTAATAATAGGATCTGCCAAATGCTGCTACTTTATGGGACCTATGACAGTTGAATCTATGCCTCAGTAGCTTAGAGACTCACACACCTGTTAACAGGACTCGTCCTGCCCAGCAGCAGAGATCTTGCCCATGGGAGCAGAGTGTCTTCAGCTTCCACAGCCAGGACAGTGTAGGGCTCTTGGCATTTTGCAGGACTGATTTTTATATTTCTGTCCTTTCCGGCAGACCCCTGGGGTATTGAAAAGAGCCAATAAACAAAACAAAACAATACAAAAGCCAACAAGCGAAAAAGACCAGCATTTGCTGAAAATGCTGACCAATATTTGCACTGATTCTGTTAATGTGCCCCTGAAATTTCCTGCATGCCCCGCTGTGGAAAAGAAAAAAAAAAAAAAAAAGGCTTTATTTCCCCAAATATTAGGGAATATTTTCTTTGGCTTTACTCTATGTGCATCATCATTCCTCACATCCTACATTTCAGAGCAGGGTTTATAAAAGATTTGCCTGGGGAATATTTCACGTAGTTACTCTGAGATTTGAGGTTTTATCAGACAGAATTATTTAGGTTGGAAAAATCCTCTAAGATTGTTGAGTCCAACCATTAACATAATACTACCTAGATCTTAAGGATCAGGTGAATTTAGCAGGATGTCTATTCTCTCTGTGAACATGGTGTGCAACATTGCTTACTGATCATTACCTGCTGCCAGCATCCTTATTCTTACCTACTGAGTCTGTACAAGAGAGTCGTGTAAAATTGTTTTTCCCAGGCTGTGGCAGGCTTTGGGTTATGACAGAGTAGCTTGAATTTCAAACTGTGGGTTGAAATCACAGCATCAGGCAGGGCTGAGAGCTTCTGAGCTCAGTAAGCTGTGATCCACTGCAACCACAGGCCCTCTCCACCATCAAGGGATTGTATGCACAGATCCCATTTATGGGCAGCAACTGAAGTCATTCCAGCACTTAACTTGGAAAACCAACTCATTACCATGCAGTTTGTGCCATGCATGCTGCTGCTGTCATAAGCCTTATTTTAAATTTGTCATTCTTGGCTATCAGCAAAAGAACAGAAGTGTAGCACGCAGAGCAGAATAAACTCTGTACTCCAAGTTCTGGGCAAAGTTGCTCCAGAATGTATGAAAAAATGTAAGAAGTACCATAGCCAGTCAAATCAAAAGCCTGTCTAGCCAAGTATCCTGTCTCTGACAGTGATTATTAGCAGATACTGAAACAAAAGTATGAGAATTAGGGTATATAGAGTCTTTTTACTGCCTTCCAGCCCCTAAAAATCAACAGTGTAGAGATTTTCTGAGTCTGAAATTACATCCAGAGCATAGTATCTAATAGTCAACAAAGCACTCATCCTCCATTAGTGTGTCAATCTCTTTTGGCATTCATTTATTTAATTTATTTTGCCACAACGTAACTACAGACCACACAAAGTTTTTCTTTTTTGCCGATTTTTAGCTGTGCCTGACAATTTTATTGGGTGTCCCCAAAGATTTTATGTTCTGAGAGCATGTGAGCGATCAGTTCAATCAGTCCCTGTTTGTTTTCCCTGCACCAGCCAGGGTTTATGGAACTGTGCTATATTCTGCCTCCATTATCATTTTTCCAAACTGAGAAACCCTATGATTTAGCAAACCAGAGACATGCCAACAAGAAGAAGAGACCAGTTTTGGAGCAGTTTCTGGATGCAGGACATGCTCCAAACACCTTCTCACCTACACTGTATATCTGTGAAGTTGAAGAACAGATACTGTGTCCTCGTAGCAAGGAAGCATCAGGCTCAAGTGTCAGAGTAAGAAAAGCCAAGGACTATCCCTGCTCTTCAGCTCTGATATTTCTCCCCAGGGCCACTAAGATATGAAGGTGGATGGCAATTTTCACCTAAGGGTGGCATGAGAACCTGTCTGCCACAAGGCAGTAAGAAAAGAAAGGAGATGTCACTGTCTTCTCTAATGTATGTGACTGCCTGTGTTGAAGGTCTTAAGGAAGCTGAGCAGCTGAGGAGGGGGGAGAATTTTCTGTGTGATTTCACAGGGAAGTCTTAAAAACCACCTGACCAGGAATATCAGGTTGATGATGCTTTTTATGAGCAAAGAGGACAATGATCCTAAACACAATGTTTAGTGTCAGGATGTGGTGAAGATTTGAATGGCTGGGCAGGAAAGGAAATGGATCATAGGTTGTGTGTAAGTTTGGAGAAGGGGCTACACAACCTGTTTTGACACAATGGGAGTAAAAATTCACCTTGGTCTGATAGTAAGGTACAGAGAAAATAGAGGATGAGTCTCTGAAATGAGAGAGTTCACAACTCTTGAAAAAATGAGGAGGAAAATAGAAAATACCAAGTCTCAAAAAGAAAGTCCAGAAAACTCTGAGTCCATGGCTGAAATTTCATGGTGCTATAGCCAGAGAAAAAGGCAACGGGGAAAATAGGGATGTAGAAGGTCCATGTGTGTAATCTGGGAGTTGTTCCGGGGAACGATAGTAATAATATGAGCACAGCCTGTCCCAGACTAAAGGAAGGGTAGGAAAGCAAGCAAGATATCAGATTTTCTGACCCTTACCTTTGCTGACCTTAACAGGTTTTATTACACCTATAGATAAAATTAGGCCTTTATAGGAAAACTTCTTTTCCCTCTTCTCATCTCAGGTCTGGTTCTGAGTCATAAACTCATAAACTAGCAACCTCAGCTTCAGTCCCTTTCACAAGGAGCCATGTTATAATATAGGCCTGTAAGGTCATTAAACCCAAGTGTATGTGGAGGAGATAAACAGCAACAAGCACATTGCCAGAAATAAAAGCCTGTACAGATACATATAATGTTGTTGTGACTGCAGAAAAGTAAGGTACAAAAGGAAAAGATGCCCAAATGTAATTATTGAACACCTTGTATACAAGATGAGAGATGGATCTTTTTCACCACATGGCTACGACGGGCCATGGAAGGGGTGATGCCAGAGTTACGTGTGCACATGAAAAATCCAAGGAATCAAGTAAGCTTCAAGTCTGAGGCAGCCACCCTGGTGCCTCTTCCCGCTGTTGTCAGAGCTGCCTCCAGAATGAGCAGAGCCAGGGCATAACGCCCCAGGTCTGCCGGCCGGGAACAGCCTGTTCTGCAATGTCACACTAAAAACCCTGCCTGCACGACCATCCATCACTGAGAATTTTCTGACTGTTCGTGGAAACAACTCCCTCACTCACAGATTTCAAACAAAAACCATCGTCAGTGCGAACTGGAGGCCAGAGCACGTTTTCATTAATCAAGATGTTAATCATGGAGTCACCAAGAGCTCTGCCAGACAAATAAACATACTCAAGACATCCAGGGCTAGTAAACTTTGCCCTTTGTATGACTGCTTTTTCCATGATTCTTTGTCTAATTGGGTTCAACAGCAAGCCTCCGTATGATAACTTGCATCACTGGTTTTTTTTTACATAGAAAATAGTGCCTAGAGAGATCCTTGCCTTAACTTTAGGATATTGCCTACTAAGAATTGAGTGCTTAATTTGACAAACAATAATGGATGATAGTGATAATGAAAATAGTGTTACAAAAAGAACTGCAGCCTCGTGACCCTTAGCCCTAAATCCTGTAAGTTTGGGCAGGATGTCTTGCTAACAGAAGGACAAGTGAAAGCAATGAAAGCTGCTTTCTCACTCATAGGTTTTCTCACTTCTCCTGTGCCGTGCTCCTAGCCTGTGAGCTCATACCTATGAAAAAACTATCTCCTTCATTCAGTGTCACTCCTTGATCTGTGATTGGAAATGGTTTAACTAAAAGTCCCAGTCTGGGCTTTCCTGTTCTCAATGCTACTGCAGGTTGCCCTGCCCACCTCTGCGTGAGCAATGTAGATCTGTGCAGCAATGCTAACAGTTTTGAAATACACTCTGTAGATCAATAAAGTTTGTAAAATACCTATTCTCCTGGTACGAGTAACTTGTGGTCTGTATTCTTGATGTTTTGGAATAAGCTTTTTAGCATCTACCCCGAGGTCATGGTGCCTGAGACCACTGGATGCTGCAATGTAGTTAGGCATTGTATTTACAGAGGCTGTAGTCTATTTCCTTTAGCCATTTTCTCTGCTAAAACCTATGAAAACCACCTTCCCTACGATTTCTGTACCAGAATATTTGACTCCACTTTGCTGTAGCAAGGAGAAGACAGAAGATCTGATCTCCTCTCTTGCTGTTGCCCTCTCTTTGGTACAGCTACTCAGGAAACATCTCTTGGCCTAGAGATTTGCAGCTCTGATTTGCTTTCCTCTCCCTGAAAAGCCCCAGGGAGACGAGAGCAAGACTTGGTCAGGGGCTGCCTGAGCCAGAGTAGATACTGTGCTAGCTCCTGATCCCTGTCTTTATTAGAGTGGTGTGTCCGGTGAAGACACAGAAAGTATTTATAGATGGTGGAAGGACCAGATGAAAACAATAATGCTTATTTGATTAAAAAAAAATAAAGACTCAGTTTCACTTCATATTGTAAAGGAATTGAGAAGTGGAAAGCACTAGAGGTCACACAAGCCCCCAGAACAGCTCCCAGCTCTATCAGAAGAGTGTTCATGTGGATATTGTCAGCCCAGGTAAGTGATCTAACTCCTGCCTAAAGTAGCAGTGTCCTACAGGCATTTAAAAGAATGTTGAAAAAATCTTCCTGTGTCCCATCTGCTCTTTCCCACCTCAAGAGACATTGCAGCTTCGTCCTGTTTTTGCAGAGTTATCCTCTCTGCGTCCCCAGAGTTGCTTGTGAGCTGACTGCTTGTTCTCCCTTTTCTCATCCATTTTTCCCCACTGTCTCACCCACAAATGTCAGCACTTCCTGCAGTTTCCAGAAGTTCTTATTTCTCAGCTAAGAATTATTCCACAGACAAATCCTGGCCAGCATTACCCAGGATCAGGTTTTCATGTATGTGACCTGCTTCAGGGCTGTATGAACGAACACTGTGCAAGTATTTGACTTATGGACGAAATACACAAACCTGCTCAGATAAAACAAGACTCACTCAGTGACGTCTGTGCTATTTTAAGTTCAAGATCTAAATTCATGGCCAGCTGAATATGACTGGAGTCAGCAGAAATGTCCCTGATGAACCAGCCTCATCTTCTGCCTGGGATGTAGCTAATCCTCCCATCCAAGCATTTTCTCACCAATGAGCAGAGCGTTTTGCTGTAAAGCATCATTCTTCTAAGGTTCTACACAGATCTTCAAAACACAGTACTGTCTTAGGATGTTATCTAAGCTAAATTTCACTCCTGTTAGGTCTTAAACCTCCAATATTGGAGGGAGACAAAGGTGGAAGATCCAAAGCTAATGTCATAGCTTTGAAGAGCAGGCATCCAACTCAGTTTTGTGGCCACCATGTGTTTGTGGGCTGCATGATTCAGATCTGGTTGGCTCTGGTGTCTTTAGGCCACTGAGACAGGTTGGGCAGGGCAGGATGTCAACATTCCCCAAGCAGGGCTTGGGGCACCCACAGCAATGCATCACATTACCGACTTGTCCAAATACCTCCAGACCCAAGAGACAAAAAACTGGCCATGACAATACAGTGTTCATCAACCGCCAACTTCCAACCTTTTTGACTCCCATACTTGGAAACCAGTTGAGCACGAAGTTATGACAAATTCCTGATTTAAGCTGTTGAAAATTAAGAAATGAGAGAGCGGTTTTCTGGATTAACCACATCTGCCTGCTTTTGGTTTTTTCCCTTACAGTAAAACGAGAAGAAATGGTAGGCAATTTTTAATTTGACATGTTCCTCCTATCTTTTCAGTTCACTACTATTAACTGTAGAACAGTTACAAAATAAGAAATTAACTAAGCAGGGGACGGTGCTTTGCAGTTGGAAATGATCTGATCACATTATATAGGACAAGCAAGTCTAGTATCTAGCAAAGCACACACACGTTTTTCCTCTGCCTAATTTCTTGTGCCTATTCACAAAGCTGTTTGCTTCTGACTGTAGGCAATGCTCCCCACCTAATGTAGAATCAAACAAAAAAATAAATATCACCTCAAGCTGTTACCAGAACAATTTACAATTTACTCATGTTTCTTTCTCAGATATTCTCCTTGTTTATGACAGAGCTGTCTGGATATGAAAAAAAACCTGTAGAGAAAAACATTTTTCAAATGTTACTTTAAACACGTCAATAAATGAACAGGAGGGAAACGTAGAGTCTGCTTGTGCTCTCTGTTGCTGCATGTAACACCATTCTGAAATATTCAATTAACTGTTAAAACCACATTTAGCAAACTTCACTCTCCATCAATGCCCATACTCTTCAACTCTGTGCTCCTGATTTAACGCAGTGCAAAAATCCCCCCACAGAAAAGCCAAGACCTATTGTCTCAGTAATCCAGGGGAGTATTCGCTTTAAATTGTGGTTTTAGATATGGACCTTCAGCTGAGACTGTCTCTATAGATCTTCCCTCCCATGCCCTGCCAGGTCTGTCCTCTAGGTTTGCTCACCTCATTTCTCTGCCAGTAATATGATAAGAACAATAAATAATAAGGCTAAAAGAGGTACCTCAGTTTGCTGAATGAGCTTTTTATCATTTAAATTAAAAGCTTAACTTATAGTCACAAATGGCTTAAATATTTAGCCAAAGTAATACTTCAAAAATTACTCTTTCCTTAAACCTATGAGGTAATTCATAAGATATTGTCATTTGGGAACCAGAATAAATATTATGAAAGTCAAAAGATGTCAAATCTTGTAGGCAATGGAATAGCTTAAAATTAATTCCAGTAATTAATTTTGATACAATGATTTCTTACATGTCTCTTTGTAGTGATAAACAACCTGACTTCAAAACCAACTCAAAATCCAATATTCAATACATTTATGAGTAACCACATGGTAAAATGACAGCCAGTTTGTTTCAGCCCTGGAGTCTGCCTCAGCATAGCTGCTTATGGTAAACTTTTCAGTTCTTTCGTAGCAGGATTGCTGGAAAATTGCCAGTTACAGAAATCTCTGGCAGTTGTGAAGTGCAGCTGTGGCTATCTGCTTAATTTTCCATAAAATTAATTTGCATCAGGCAATCTCCAACATATACTAAATAAAACACACACAGGTACATATTTCAAAAGTACTATGGTGATCTCACCTGCACCATATGAATCATTTTCATACATTTTTATTGCCCTGACAAATAACGTAAGGCCAGTGATTTTTGTTTTTAACTATTTCAGAGTAAACGTGAACTTTTCGACTGTGTAGCCAAAAAGAGAAACAAAGAAAATGAATCTTATGTAATTTTTTTGCAGTCAAAGCCGTAAGTCAAAATGGATAACCAGCATGTGTCAGCTCTTTTAGTGATATGAATCCACCTCATTCAGTACACACAAATAAACTATAAATATATTTTTAAATGATTAATTCAGTGAAGTCTTTGGAGCTTGCAAATGTTCAAGGGAAAGGAAGAAATGGAAAAAAAATTGCTTTTTTGTCAGCTTCCAAATCTTCTGCCAATCTTTAGCTTATAGTACGAGCATGAAATTAGCTACAGAATAAATTGTCCACTTCTACCTGTACATTTGTTGTAACTGATGTAAGCATTATTTAATAAGTTTCTCTCTTTATTTGACCAGGCCTATGCTTCGACCAGCATAGATATTTAGTTAAAATCACAATTTCTTCTGTGTCATACATATACCAGCAAAAACCCTAATACAAGCACAAACTGTATCAGCATTAAAGTGTCATTGCCAATACTGTCAGGTTTCTGTTATCCAGGCTGATGGGAGGCTGGAAATAGCTCCCCATACAAGGGATCTCTGTCCCTGCACCCTCCTCTGGCTGGACATACATTGCATGGCCCCACAGTTGTGCTTCTGGCAAGTTTTACCTGCTGGGAGTCAAACTGCACGTGTGCACCCATCCTGCAGCCAGGGCCGGCTGCTGCCCGCTCACAGCACAGCCCTGTCCGTGTGGTGCTGAAGTTGTACCAAGAAGTCCCACTGAACTCAAGCTCAAGCTGGCCCTGAGCGTGGCTGCTCACATGCTTTCGCATCCATGACGTGGATCAGACCAGTTAATTAAAAATTTTGTTTACAAGAAGTTGGTTTATTTACCTGGGGAACTGTTACAACTTGCATCTACAGAAGGAGGGCGTGCTGATGCAGCAGAGCAGTGTGAAGGCTACAGTAAATCATTCGAAGTCCTGAATACTGTCTTTGTTTATTTTGTCTGCATATGTTTCATTGATCTGATTCACTTGTGAGTGTTTGATTCATCCTGTCTTCATCTGTTAAGGCTTTGATCTAGTCTATACTGCTTGTCCTGCCCAGTCCATGTAAAAAAGAGTTTGGAAAAGTTTACCCTGAGCACACGATTACTCAACTAGAGCTATTGAGAAGAAGAGGGAATGCTAACCACTTGGTAATTTTCTTTGGCTTCCCCTTTTACTGCTACTCAGCTGGTCTTTCTATCCATGTCAGCTATCTCTAGCTACAAATAGAGAACATTTGTTTTATAGTGTATGACTTTTTTCAGACTCGGTAGATTGTCTTGATTCACAACATCTGTTTAACATGTGATGGTGCTCAAAGCAAGAGAAGCAGGATAGTTTGAAGAGGTTGTGTTTCTGTCAAGATGTTCTCTGCAAAAAGGATGAGTATTTTTTGTTCTAAAGAAATATTTTGATGACCTATGGTATCACAGAGGGAGTTCAAGGAAACTATTAATATGTATTTTTAATAGACAGTGGCTTTCCAGGACATGCATCTGTTCAAACATACCATTTAGTCTATAGAGATGGGCTAACACAGACCACTGTGCACCAGCAGAGGCTGGGAGTCCTCGGCGAGATGTGTCTACTGTATTTGTCATTCAATGTTTAACAGGTGAGCTATGATATCAGAAGTTCAAGGGCTGGAATCACCAAGATTTGAGGTAACTAACTCCCTCACTTTCTTACATATTTGTATTCACTTTATATTAGTAGGGGATTAATTCAGCTGCCAAAAGAGAAGTGCCACAGGGTATTTTTCATGGCCTTCTGCTGCTTCTCCAGAAAGATGCATCTTGCATTGGGTCTATCATGTTTATACTGGACACACTACAACCTCTCACATGGCACTAGGTACTTAGGCATAGGAAGTTACACTTAAGATATTAGCGTAGGTTCTACAGAAACCCAGAAATTCAGCATTGAAATAACAAGTTCCTGAAGGAAAGAAGAGATCTAGGAGTTGCAATACTTAGCATACCAGCAATCCAAATTTAGGCACCTCTTTGAGGATTTATTCTACATGACTTTGGGAATGTAACTGAACCATGTAGATTTCAAGGCCGTTTGCTGCAAATTCTCTCTGCAGTTAATGGAAAGAGGCCAGACACCTTCAGAGATGACAAAGACCTTACCTGTAGATGACCCATGTAGCCCCTTTGAACTGAACAGTCATTAGTTTCTTACTGTAAATGCCACTGTCAAAGGAGTAAAATTAGGTGGGGTGGGCCTAGGGCCTGGTCATGCAGTATGACACAACCATGATACAGGGAGCTTGACTCCCCCTCACGGGGAAAGATGGTCTGTAGAAGCCAGCAAGCTGAGTGGAAACCTCTTTGAGCAAGGCAGGAGAAATTCAAGAAATGCAGAGGCAGTTTGCATGCTGCCATGGGAGCAGCACTTACAACCTCATACTCTTCTCTGAAGTCAGACATTTGCCTAAAGGTCTAAGGAGGTTTCAGCTGTAGTTACCACCCCTCGTCTGGGGGTGCAAACAGCTGATGATTTGCCCAAGTTTATCACAGAGAAAGTGAATGCAAAGTAAATCTGATGAAAGTTATCACCCAGAGTCAAATGGGTTGAGTAACTATGGGAGTAGAGACCTTGAGTGATCTCCCAGGCCTTGCTTGATGAGAAGAGTTGTTATTGCTGTGGTTTGTTTTGTTATGACAGGAAAAAATAGGACAAGGAGTACCCAGAGAGGTAATCTATTAATTAATTCAGATACAGTCAAAGGGTCCATCCTTTTAAAAATAACATCTTCTACATTTCAAGTGCATGTCAATAAATTTTCCTTATATGAGTGAAAAGCTCACCAGCACTGAAATTTTAACTGATAGAAATGGAGAGTGAGAAAACCATATATTATCAGTGGCCAAGGTGCCAATATATCCATGGTGTCCCAAAACGCCTTCTTTTACCCCTCTTCTGTAAGTACAGTACTGGTAGAGGTGAAATCTAGCATATTTCCTGTTCTTAAGTCAGAATTTGTGAATACAGTAGCTCTGACCAAGCTCAGACACCAGCTGTATCTCCTTTCTGAAAATCTGTGTGAAAACCAGGGACAAAGACCAAAATATTGTTTAACTTAACCACAGGATTAAATTATGTAGAGGAAAAAACCATATTAAAAACCCCAGCATGCATTCTCCATCCCTTTGTGGCTGTCCCAGCTCTTTCAGACACCCAGTTATATGACCAAAAGGAGCGTTATTCCCACAAACAACTTTACAGCCGCTCTTGTAGGAGTTCCCTTTCTAAGCTACTGCACTTCTTTTGATCTCTGTTGGGTGTAGGCTTTCTCCTGTCTTGCCAATGTCTTTTAAAGTTCCCAGACACTTTGCAAAGAAGCAGTCTGGTGTCAGCTATTCAGTTTTGTCCTCTATATGTCTTTTGTCCCTTTCATAGTTTCCATGAGACTGTGACAAGAAATTAATTGTGAACATCTTACAGTAACCAGGTGGGCCATCAGGACTCATATATCATCGTAAAGGAACATCTTCTCTGCCTTCTTAGGGCAAATACATGAGAACTTTTCCCACAAAATGCATCTGTTCTAGATGCCATATTCTCATGTGCATTTCTCATGCAAATATGAGCAGATGAGGTCATAGGCTCGTCCTTCATAGGCTCTATCCAACTGTCTCTGGAGCGAGAGGGTGACCAGCAGAAGACAAATCTGTGTCTGTGCACAGCAGACACGGTAGCACTCTAGACAACTACATGTCAGCAGATGATGAAGTGTTATGCAAATTTCTTCATTAAACTAACATTTCCTTTCTGCTCTGGTTCAAGTCTGTGTGTGTTCTACTCAATAACGTCTCAGCTCCCCAACCCGTTCCACACATAATTAAGATAAATATTGTTGGACTTAATTAATAAAGCATGGTATTTAATTTAAACAATCTCAAAATCAACTACCATATACCATATAAAACTGGCTAAAAGAACTGCTGTAAGGATGGTGGCATTCAGAGCTGAACATTTCTTAATTATGCACCAGTTAGACATTTAGATGCTTCTTATTATAAAATGGACAACTTTGATGTGACAGACCTTTCCAAAATACATTCTTGTTTATTTTGCAAAATGACTATGATTTTGCTTATCAACAAATGCTAGTGGGGAAATTTACACTGCTATCAACCACCTGTAGTCTACAAATCATGATTTAACTCCATTCATTTAACCATCAGTATTGCTCACTTTCCACTAAAGTATGCAAACTGGTTTTTTTAATAGCAACACTCTGGATGGTGTGAAAAAGTTTAATGTAATATGGTTAATACCATATACTTATGCTGATTAGAAATCAGTGACAGGTTGGTGTTACGACCAGCAGCTCCTAATCAAATGGAACATATATGCATGCAGTGTCCTCTGTACAAAAATCCTGGTTGAGTTTTCTTCATGCAGTGCCAGTTATACTGTACTGTATTGCTGTCTCAGACAGCAATCCTTCTTTTAAATTTTTTATTATACTATAATTGCTTTTAGGAATTTAAATTTAAAGATGGTTTTTTCTTCAGGGGTATCTTTACCTTGGTATCTAGATTGTAATTGGCAAATCCTTATCATAGTTTCTACTGTCTTGATCAGTATGGTAGTCACATTACTGGTCTGTAGTTGGAGCTATTTGTAGCAGGATGTCATAAAGGAATGCAATCTGGATAATTATGCAGTGTGTTTTTGGCTTGGGGGGAGTGATGATTATCTGTGTGATCTTCTAAATATGTGTTCCACTTGTAAGCCAATCCAACCTTATCTTCAACAGGACAGAGGATTAAAGTTTTCTGAGCTCTTGTGGACTAAAAAAACCTGATATCTGCATAGGGGAGAAAGATTTATCAATGCTGCAGTGGGAGCTCTCCTCCTGTTTGATATCAGAGAATTTACGTGATGAATTTTTATGAATACTCCAGACGTTAAGGCATTAGAAAACAGGTAAAAAGTGTAATGATAAGACACAAATTCAGTGGATGTGAAGCTTCATTAGTTTCAATGCTCATGGAACAAGTTCTTGCACTGCCAACAAAACACTTGGTTCATGTCTGTGATTTCATGCCCGGTCCCTCTTTACAGGTTGGAACATCTCGATTTAAGGAATTTTTCCATTTCTCTGATTTCTCTGATTTTAAGCATTCCTGCCAATACAATTACCTATGAAGCAGTCAGTTACCTCTGGAAAAAGTGTCTCTGGTTGGCCAATCTAGCTGTTTTTAATAATGTAATTTTGGATTATTCAATTGTAAAAAAAAAAAAAAAAGGGCAAAAACTACAAACCATTTTGCATACTAAGGTAACATCAAAGCAGGATTTGTCTGAAAATGCCAGACTTCAAAAAGGCTACACCCACAATAGTGAAGGTTTTCCATTTACACAGAAAACCTGTTAAGAGATCAATTCCAATCTACAGAAATCTGATTAAAGCTTCTCCTTTTACAGTTTACTCAGCCCCAATTCCCATCCAAGGAATTCACTTGAATGAGAACTGCAAGATTGAGCTGGACATTCAGATGTTTAATTTGACTGTATTTGACTTCTTTCCAAGTGTTTCCCCATTCCTGGCTCCTACACACAACTTTTATATTATGTCATAAATACTGTCATCAAACTAAATATGCTATGCTGTAGATAGGTCAGCTGGAAAAAGATTATCACTGTATATGGCAGAATGTTGCATGAAGAGCTGGAGCAAAGAAAATTCATTAGGAGATACGGCTGATCATCTACTTAGTAGAATATCTTTCTGGTTTTTGTTTAGACTCTCATCAGATGCTACTTCAACCCCAAAGCAAAATAAAGCAATTTCAGCAAGAATTAAGCAACAAATGATTTAGCATAGCTGAAGGCAGTCATTCTTTTTCGATAACTGAGAAGGCATGACAAAGAGATGTGAACATCCCTTGCACGGATTTACCTCTTTGTGTCTGTATATTTTCCCCAAGATAACCTCAATTAGCTTGAGTCCAAATTCATTCCTTTTGTTGATGAGTACCCAAGATTGGGCAAAGCTCTCAATAGAAGCAGTTCTGCTCAGCCAAACAAAGGAGTCTGAATTGCTGTAATCTGCCTGCCAGGGAGGACAATGGCCAGGAAAATGCAGCACCTGAATGTTATCATCTGCTAATAACAGGGTTCACATGCTTTAGAAACACTGGCAATACACTCTACGTAAATGCTTCTTCTAAAGTTTATATGGTGTCATTTTTACTGCTATTGCCACCTTGGCTTGCCAATGCAGGGATGCCAGACCTTGATAAAATCATAGGGTGATTCTGCTGTGCAGACTAACCTTTATAATGCATCGTCTGAGAAGAGCTGGGGGTGATGCTAACCTCCAAATAAACTGTGATTGTAATGTACCATTTCAGTCCCATCCAAGCCCAAAAGAGTAGTCTCTTGTCCCAGAGGAAATTTCATACCCTGTGCTGTTTGACCTTGTTCTTCTTCCCATGGAGGGTTGTAAATGGGCTCTTTATTCCACCTACAAGCCTTAGAAAACTTTTTCATAAGGCTGTCTCTGCCAAAGACATAGTGATCTCATTTTTGTGGCTAACACTGAACAGATCACTCTTGCAATGGCACTTCCACTTCAGAGCCCTACAGTGGCCATAGAACAGGCTTTAGCAGAAGACACTTCAGTTTGTATATCCATATTTTATTTGTTTGTTTTGCCAATAGACTGCAAAGACATTTTCTGTATGAAGCTGCGATGATTTGTCGGCAGCAGCTTGGCCCACATGGCTTTTTACAATGACAGTCATTGTGTTCATATACTTCAAAGAGAAGATGTGGAACCACCACTGAGATTTATGTCCTATGGGAAAAGAAGTTTCCTGAGCTTGCAAGTTCCTAATCCAGGGCCAGGAAGCCTGGATGCCACAATGTCCCCAAGCTGAAGGCTGAAATCCTGTATAGTACTAGCCCAAGCCTGTATTTTGAGGGAGCCCAGTCTGTACATAAAGTTGCACTGGAGTCATGCACCTTGACCATGAGCCAAGTGAGTTATCAAGAAACCAAATAATTTTCTTATGGCAGCTGATTTCCTGGCAGGAAGGGTTTCCTCAGAACTCTGCATGGATCCTGTCTGTTTGCCAAAACCCACCCATTTCACAAAGCATTTAGATTTCGACAAATCAGTGGTTTCCAAAAAGCCAGGAAAAAAAAAAAAGAAAAAATAATAAAGAATAAAGAGTTGTTTAAAGACAAAGTTCCCAACCAATTCAAATTATTTCACTTAGTGTTCCCAAAGCTATAAATCAGTGCATTTGCTGTGTTTCAAAACAGGAGCCTCCAGTTGTGTTAGCTAGTTTGGAAGAGTCTTACACACCAAGTCCTGAGATGGCTGAGAACACTGTGTTGTACAAATGTCCTGTTCAAACCATAGCAGTACACCTGGATATAGCCTCCTGCTCCCTTGTGAAGATCCTCCCACAGTCCCCAGCACAAAGTCTGTGTGCCTGTTCCCCAGGAGGATGAATGGCCACAGAATTGTGCTTACCACAGAGCCCTTCATTCAGAATGGAAATTTCAGTCTCTTGAGCGTTGAATACGTTCACTGCCTTGTTGTGCCCTGCCACCTTAGAGTGGAATTTAAACAGGACAGGTAACAACCAGTAAAGGCATCCAGGTATGTCTGGTGGTCACTAGCCAGCAGAAGACAAACTGTCCAGCCAGGGTCACTGGGTATCTCATCTGGCTCCTTGCCTGAGCTAGGTTACTGTGACAACAACTTCCTTAGGTAAAAATAATCCCAACTTAAAGCACTGGTAAAGCCAGCCTAGAGGAGTCTTAAACAGCTTTGAGCAGATTGGCTTTTCCAGTAATTCCTCACATTTATTCTCAAAAGGAGCTTCTTGGGATTGATGCCTCTGCTGGGTGATTGACCAAAAGGTCTTATGCAGAGTCAATGAGAGACCCTGGCACCTGACAGGATACATGCCACAAATGATCATGCAAGCTTCAGCCTCCAAAAGCATTTGTGTGTCTGAGTCAGAGAGAGCAGGGTTGCTGTGCAAGATTTATACCTAAATGACCTTCTGTAGTTGTTATTGCTTTACACTGGCATGCTTTCCCTGTGTCCAGAAGCATAGTTGGCTGTTCCTTCAGAGAAAACCCCTGCTTCCTTGTGGTGGGGATTTCCACCAGCTTCAGGCCCAAGGGCAGGTGATCCTCTCCTCTGCGCCATGCATGGTGTCATCATCCCTGTGCTGTGCAAGAAGATATATAGCAGAAAACAGGTGAAAGTCCCTGCATTTCACTTTGAATAGTTAAATCAGAGTGTCCGTGACAAAATACTGGGAACATATTGTTCTTTTACTCAGGCAATATGAGTCCTACAGCCAGTCCTTTCTCATCTCCACTGCCCCACCCTGGATCCCATCCCACGATATCTCCCTGATGCTCCTTGTACGCACATATGCTGGCACCCCAGGAGCAATGAGAAAGGTGAATTAGGGGAGCTTTTGAGCTCGAAGAAGGGCATCAGTGTTTAAGCAGGGAGTAGCACATTGTTAATTAAAGCAGTTGGCTGGGACAGGGCATAAGGTGGGAAGGGAACCACCAAAATACACGGGAGTGAAGATGTGACAATGTAAGTATTAATGTAGTATAAGTCTCCAACTGTTCACTGCTCATATTTTTATACCAAAACAACAGTTTGTAGAATTATATACTGCCTATGCAGACAGACTTTTAATGTTTCAATGATAAGAGCAGGAACTGGGGTTGCTCAAACAAAGCCAGAGCCTTGTGTATCAGTATTTTGCTGCTTCTGGAAGTCTCAGCAGCATTAAACTGCTCCATTATGTAGGTTTCCTCCACATAATAGAGCTATACCTGCAGTTTCTGCAAAATTCCTGAGTGCTCAGATTTGGGCGAGGAAAGGTTTCTCTTTGTTCAGTATAATTTGATAGAATGCTCTAAGAATACCACAGAAGCCTGGCAGCACTACCTTAGCACTAACAAATACAGATATCACAAGTAACCACCCCGAAACCAGAAAAGACACTTTTTATGATGACTGTTTCTAATAGTGTCAGAGTTCCTTTGTTCAGATCTTTTCAGTCTTTCGCAATCAGCGGGGCACTTAGACTGTGTGAGGCACTGGGATTGCAAGCAGGCAGGCTTTGCTCTGCACTGCACAAACACCAGGTAGCAAAGCCCTGGAACAGCAGAGGTAATCCATAAGCTGGTTTGAAGATAAACTCCCTGCTGTATCTCTAGGCTGCTTTCAGCCTCAAAAGAATGTGGGGATGTTTACAGACTCAGCATGCCAAAAGCCAGCACAGCTGGAATTTCAGCTCAGCTGGCAAAGTGCTCCCACCAAGAGCCAAAGTGGCCAATGTTCTGCTCCCAACAGCCAATCTGTCCCTTAACGTGGTTTATTGGCTTCATGTGTGCAGCAGCTTGGGAATGTGGGCACAGCAGAACAAGGATGTCTGAGGGGGAAGCCAAAGATGGAAGGAGAAGCTGGGACAACCAAAACCTGGACGTGTAGCTGGAGAGAAATGCCTGGCTGTGCCTGGATGGCTACTTTGGGGGTTTCCTAAGTAGGATGAGGCAAGCCCAAGCCCTGAGCTTCTGTGCCCTCTGGTGGCTGACAAAGGAGTGGAGACAGAGGAGGTCACTCCTGTCCCACCTCCATCAGCACGGGGCTGGCACAGCCATGCACAGCCTTGCCCGTCCTCTGCAGAAGAGGCCCCACGGGACTCACAGGGGGTGACAGACATGGCCAGGAGGGCATGGCAGGTGAAATGCCTCCACTCCCTCCTCTGGCACAGTGTGTGTGACGGCATTTTCTCCAAACAACGTACGTCCCCAGTGGAACTGATGAGGGTGGAAAAAAATCCACTTGGGAGACTTGGAGGCCCCTTCTCCACAGTCCGTTCTCCCGCCAAAAGCATAACACTGAGCTAATGGCCTTGTAACTTTGTTTTGATTTCCCGAGCAGTCTTAAGTTACCTAATATCTGGCTGGCTTCCCTTAATGGCTTTCCAGCAAAGTAATTCTCAAACAGTTTTCATCAGATACCAACTATCATGAAATTAGTTATCGTGAAATTCCTGTTCATATTATCAAACATCTTGATGCCAATCTTGCCTTTCTTTCTTTTTATTTTTTTCTTCCCTGCCTGCATTGATTGTCCTCTTTAACTTATATAGAGAGGACATACATACACACATAAGTTTTTGTTTATTAATATACACGTACATGTAGATGCAAATACACATTTGAGTATTTAAAAAGCATTGAGTTGTTTAGGTTGGAATAGACCTTTAAGATATCAAGTCCAACTATTGTGTAGATGTAGATGTCTCTGAAGGAACCATGAAGTACCACAAACCTCTGGGCCAGCCACTATTTCCCTAGATTGCTCCTCAGCCACCAGTAAAGGTGACAGGTACCTCAAGGACCTCAGAGACCATTCACTTTACTCATTTCTGAGAGAGCATAAGACCGTTTTAGTGCTTATTCAGCATTAGTCTTGTAGTAATGATTTTGCGGCTAAGACACAGCTGCTCTCAAAACTCTTTGGCAAGCGGAAAAATTATGAGTAACCTGTCCTTAAGCTGGTGTCATGCCTACTTCTGCATTCATCCAGCCAACACAAACAGTGAGAGGACTGGGATAGGCAGTTCATCTATTGTTTCACCATCCTCCTTGTCCTCTAAATTATTTGAATTTCTAGGGGAACTAAGAAGAATGATTATGCTTAAGCCATGAAAGAGTAAGGGACCGCTTAAAATCTAATTTTCCTGTATTTCCTTGTGCTGACTGATAACAAGTCACACTAAAGATTTCAGTGCATTTCCACAAGATACCATTTCAGGTGCCAGAATTAAACCAGTGCTCCACTCTCTGAATTTATTTCAGAAGGCATCAATAATTTCAGTGATTACTTTTTATCAGAGGATTTTAAAGCAACAGTGCCACAGGGCAGCTCTAGCTCTGCATGGCTCACCAAAGTTCCCTGTTCTCCACTCAAATCTGATGCATGTATTTATGGCTCAGATTGGAATGAGATGTTTCCAGCCTACCCAACTGCACCTGAGCAGACACCACATCAGTCAAAGCTTACACTCTCCTGGAAGTCGCTTTTCTGTTTCATTAGGAACCACAGTGATAGGACAAGGAGTAAGGGGTGCAAACCGAAAGAGAGAAAATTTAGGTTAGATAGTAGGAAAAAACTTTTTACTGTGAGGGCAGTGAGGCACTGAAATGGGTTGCCCAGGGAGGCTGTGGATGCCCCAACCATGTCAGTGTTCAAAGCCAGGTTGGAAAAGGCCTTGAGTAACCTGGTCTAGTGGGAGTTGTCCCTGCCCATGGCAGGGGCTTGG
Source organism: Falcunculus frontatus (assembly GCA_013398115.1). Classification (NCBI taxonomy): domain Eukaryota; kingdom Metazoa; phylum Chordata; class Aves; order Passeriformes; genus Falcunculus; species Falcunculus frontatus. The sequence goes on along the minus strand of VZRV01004586.1, from coordinate 2,326,626 downwards.
GACTGGATGATCTTTAAGTTCCATTCCAACCCCTGAACATTCTATGATTCTAAGACAGAACTGTTGTTTGACAAGCATTCTGGCATCAATCTCATGGAACCCTGCTATTGATTAGGTAGAGGAAGAAATCTGTCTCAAGGATGCTTTGCTACCTCATTTATAGCCTTTATTTGAATGACGCATAAAAATTAGAAAGAAAACTGTATTTTTCTTTAAGGAAACTACCAGTTTTCCTGTGACTGTGTGAAGAGAAAAAAGCCATTAATAAAATTTTGCTCAACACGTCTAAAGAATTTTACCTCTGCCGACTTTAAAAGAACTGATCATTTGCTATTGTTTTTTGTAACAAGGGCGTCTCAAGCACAGATATGCCCCTTTCAAGGAACTGCTTATGTTGCAAATATGATTAAATCAGGGGACTGTATTTCAAGTAGTGGTGTCCAGATTATGGTGCAAATTCTTTTGATCTTATTATTGTAGTGTATTAGTGCATTAAGGCCACATTAGATAAGTTAAGAGTTCCTAACCATATAGAGAAAGCAGTCTCTCAGCAGACATGTAAATTATTGTCAGATTGTCATGCAATGAGGAAAATATCTTAGCTGTTTTGCTGTGGTATAAACAAGGCATTAGATTTACCTGCAAGTATGACACCCCACAAGAGAGTACAAGACAAATTTGTGAATCAGATGAATTTTCATAAGTTTTAACATGAGTAAGAACTTGCTCAAACATTAATATCACTGAGTATTTTGGTATTTCTTAACTTTCTTTTGCTGTTTCAAAAAGCCTGCAAGAAGTGGAAGCAGAGCCTGCTGTCTGGAGAAACAATTAGCCTGGCCTGCGAGCAGTATAGCAGAATGAAGCCGTAAATGAGATGGCTCCAGGGCCTGAGAAAAAAAGGACATGGACAGCCAATGATCAGCTGCCTATGGAAAAAGAATTGGATTTAATACCACCTTAATCAAGACATTTATCTGACAGGCAGATAATACTGGATAAGCATCTTGTAGTAGGATTCATTCAATCTGTCATACAATGGGAGCTGGGGGAGTATAAAGTTCTAAATAATCAATCCACAGAAAGAAATCTACTGTTTTACTGATGGAATTTTGTCAGCAAAAGGACAAGACCTGTTCTTACCTGAAAGACTTCATCCCCTGCTTCTAAAGCAGTTGTGACTCAGACTGTCCTCAGCCTATGTTCAGAGCAGCGTGGTCTCCCCAGTCTGCCAGCTGCTTACTCATACAGGACCCCCTTGAGCTGGGCCTGCCACCATGGTTCAAGGGCATTTAGACAATGCAGATGACTGCTATCTGAAGCACAACCAGTTAAAAGCTCTCAGAAATCTCTTGGCTTTAGGACCTAGTTTGTTTTGCTGCATAGAAACAATGTGGCCAGCAGGACCAGGGCAGTGATTATCCCCCTGTACTCGACACTGGTGAGACCGCACCTTGAATCTTGTGTTCAGTTCTGGACCCCTACAAAAAGGACACTGAGGGGCTGGAGCATGTCCAGAGAAGGGCAATGGAGGTGAGAAAGGGTCTGGAGCACAAGTCTGAGAAGGAGCAGCTGAGGGAGCTGGGGGTGTTTAGCCTGGAGAAAAGGTGGCTCGGGGACCTTATTGCTCTCCACCACTCCCTGAAAGGAGGCTGTAGCCAGGTGGAGGTCAGCCTCTTCTTCCAGGTAACAAGAGGAAACAGCTTCAAGTTGTGCCAGGAGAGGTCTAGGTTGGATACTAGGAAAAATTTCCTCATGTAAAGGGTTGTCAATCTTTGGAACAGGTTGCACAGGGAAGTGGTGAAGTCACCATTCCAGGAGGTGTTCAAAAGATATATAGATGTGGCACTGGGGGACATGGTTTAATGGTGGACTTGGCAGTGTTGGGTTAATGGTGAGACTTGATGATCTTAAGGTTTTTTTTCAACAATGTAAAGGATTCTGAGATTCAAAGATTCTTAATCTCTTCTAGATGTGTATCTGAACCCTCTCTGGCTTATCTGCCTCTTTTTTTTCTGCTCCTGGATGAGCAGTAGGACTGGTCTGTTTAAGTGGAAAAGTGAGAAAATGCAATAGTCACTGGCTGAATGTTGACTTTCATTGTTGAAGGAATGGGTGAAATGTACAATTAATGCGGACAGCCTCTCCCTGTCATTTGCAGACACTCACCTGTAATTACAGTCTTTTCTCACTGTCAGCCTCAAAAGGATGGGAATGCTCCTGACTACTCCCCATAATTCCTGATGGACCCTTGTAGCATCTCAGGGAGGCTCATAATCCACAATTAAAAAAAAAAAAAAATTAATATATAGTGTATAAGTGATATATACAGAGTGACTTAACTATAGAAGTGGAGAAGTAGCACTGCAGTCCCCCTGCACTTCAACATCATCCAGAAAATATCAGATTTTTTGCATCTTGGACTTAGTAGTGAATTCAAATATCTAGGCCTAACAATTCTTCCATGCCTCTGTAATTCTGAAGTAACATGACAGGAGAATTTTACCACTGAAGCTAAGATGAAAGTTATATATGAATTGGTACAACTTTCAATTTTAAAAGAAAATATTTTAATTAAGATGCAATGAAGTGGGTATTAAAGAAGCTAACATTACTGTTTATCTTACATGAAGCCCAGTCCTTTTCCTTTTCCTTTTTCAATTCTAAGGCAAGTTTCTCATTAACTTCATTATGAGCACAGTGTGATATTTCTCAACTAACATGGGAAAGCACAACAGATCCATGTGGTGGATATTAAGATACAGCACTTACACAAGGATAAAACCTAATTCTATGATCACACAGAGGTAAAGAAGGACAGCTTCCAGTTAAATCAGGGATACTTCACTGGTAAAAAGTCAGTGCAACTCTATGTGTTCCTTTAAAAAGGGGGTTGATCACCATTATTTTACACTCACTGATCTGTAGCTTATCATAACTTCAGGCCACTAAGCAGATTAATTTGCTGCAAAACACACACGCCTGTGCCTATGGCAGGGCACAAACCGACTGGGGTCCAAAAGCCATTTGCATCAACGCCTACACTAGTAAATCCTGACTCTTGGTGGCCTTGCTGCCAGAGGCCAAGCCCTGGAATAGCAAGGGCACAGGGTTTCAGTGCTCCAAAACTATCCATGATGGTTAGCCTGGAACCTTTCATGGTCTCATAGTATTCTGATAAGAAACAAGCCCATATTAATCTTCCTGACTATGCAAAGGACCTGATATATTTTTTCATTCTGCATTACAATTTTGAAGCTATTCAGCAAGGAAAGTCTTAGAAATATGAGAAATATTTGGTTAATTTGAACATCTCTAAACCAAAGACTTCATGAGTCAGATTGTCCAGCAGATGGAATACAATTTGCAGCAGTGACTAAATTATTTAAAACTCAAAGATCTGTTTTCAAAGACACAGATGCTTAAATAACATTGAAAGTCAAATGGAAGTTAAAGTTAAATGGAAATGAATTTGTGAATCCAATTAAAAATAGTATTTCAGTCTGTGTGAAAGCATTACATACTCATCCTTGAGAACACATTTTATTGGCAATTTAATGAATCCAGCCTCTGGATTTTAGTCTGGACATGTTCACAAACAAACAGAGCAAATTCTCCCTCCCATGGGAATTAGTGGTGAAATGTTATGTTTCAGGCTATGCAGGTATTCAGAACAGATAACACAGTGTTTCATCCTGGGCTAAAGCTATTGAACAGGTCTTTCACTCATATGAAGTGTGAAGGGAGTGTTTCTCTGCAATATGGAGCAGGTGAGGCCTGGCACTATTGCTGTACAAGTTCCATACCTCTGCCACCAGTTCAGGGTTTGTGGGAGGACGAGGGGGTCTGATGGCACTCCCCCTGAAGATCAAAGCACCCACACCAGCAATCAAACCCCAAAGACTTTCTCAAGGAGAGCTGTGCTGCAGGACTCTGCCTTCTGGTGTCTGTGGTTTCCCCCGAATCAGCACAGGCTGCAGATGGGGCTGTTTGGAAGAGACCATGGCATAGCCTTCATGAGAAGGGACATGTGGCAACCTCCTGCCACCACCCCACTGAGTGGAATTAAATCCCCACTGACTACAGGTTTGTTCACTGCTCTGCCAGCTCCCACCCATGCCCATGAAAAGCCACCCACCTCTCAGCCACTGCTGGCTGTGCTGCCGCGGGAGGAGCTGGAGGGCTCTGATTACCAGAGTGGTATCAGAGCAGGTGTGCTGGGAAATGAGCTGGGGAGGGATTAAACCCAAGCTTAGATCACTGTGACTGCATTTGTTTTAATTTCCTGGAAAGACTGTGTTCAGCCTTAGGGAGGCACTGGGAAGGATGGACAACGCATGTTTGTCAAAGGAACACAAAGAACAAAAAAAAACCAGGAACTTTTTGAGACGTAGAAAGAATAATGCTTAATTTCATAAAGATTTCTGTCTTGTTGGTGATCTCGCTCACTGTGTAACAAAGGGTGACCCATTTTGGAGTATTCTTCTATTTACACCTAAACCTCTGAAAGACCCAGAAGTCCCGGAGGTGCCAATATCCCTAATTTGGGACTTTCCCTTCCTCCGCTAGAAGTGATCAAAGGAGACTATGTGGCTGTTTATTGGTGTCCTGCTTTCACTACTTGACCTGAAGCTGGATACAGCCTTCATCCCTCCCAAACTGGAGTTTATTCCAATTAGATATCACTACATGTATTTCTTTAACTTGGCAACATCAGTATGTGACCATGGGGAGCTTACTTCCAATGTGTTAATAGTCCTGTAATGCTTTGATTAAAGGCAATAAAATATACAAATGATTACATTTCCTTTGTTTGCACCCTACATTCATGTGAGCAAGGTTTTGAAATGATCGCATGAATTTCTGCATTTCCTCCTTCCCTCACAGTGGCACCGGCCCTTGAATTCTCATCATCCCTTCACAATCTCAAGATAGAAATTTCAGTGCTGAAGAACCCCAGAAACCTGCTCTCCTGCATCCCGCGGCACCATCGTTCAGCCTTTTTCAGGAAGGTGCGTGCCTGACATCTCTCACCCCGTGCAGCGTGATTGACACCGCTGGGGACGCAGTGCCCGCTCCTCCTGGCCGCGCACGGGCTGTCGCTGCTGCAGACACGCAGGCAGGAGGGGCACGGCCCCTCCGAGGCTGTCAGGTGGCCGCCTGCCAGCCGAGGCACAGTATGGTGGCTACTGCCAAGCCAGCTGGGTTCTCGCTCTTCCAGCTGGTACAAAAGTTGCCAGGCAGCCTCCACTCCAAGAATTTTAAAGCATTTGGGGCTATAATCTATGCCATGTGTTTCTCTGTTTTTACTACGTAGTAGAAAATAATTTATGCAGATATGCTAAATTATATTTTTAATGTTCCACAAACAGTTCATTGTGAAACACAGTTTTGGCATTAACTAGAAAATGCGGTGCTTTGCTCATTGTGTATGTTATTATAATGGTTCTTTTTTGTTTAATCTAAATATTGTAGCTCATTTATCTTCTGGGATGTCACAACCAGCTCTAGATTGCATAGTTCTGCTGCTGTCTATCACCTAAATAATTATTACTTAAACATTTTATAAATAATTAGTTCATAACTAATTTTTGGTGTATGACATCTACACTATTTTGTCCAAAAGACTTCCTCATATTCTTTCCTTTTTAGTGCATATTGAGAACCTATAGAATGCTGATCATTGCCTTTGTAAACAAGAAATGCTGAAGAAACATTCTTCTAAGTAATTCAGTATCACTCGGTTCTTGAAAGAATTTAAAATGGCTCCTTTTTCATAAATGAGACATTGTCAGCAAATTAAAAATGGGAATAGAGCCCAGGACATTCAGTTAGAGATTCAGAGATCTCTACCACTTGAGCTCAATGTGAATTTTCTACTGTTAGAACTGATATGGAGCTTCTAATCTTTTCCTAGTTAATAATCAGACATGAGGTGATAACTAGATATGTCAATACATACCTTTATTTCTAAGCCTCTCCTTGAAGAACAGAAACTGCTGCAGTTTACATGATTCAAAAGGTATCATTTTCATTTCTCTCTGAATCTTTAAGTTACACTTTGCTTTCGATGGGTTTTTTGGTGCATATTTAGAAAACAAAAGTGAGTGAGCAAATGCAGTTTCGTTTTCTGTTGAGCATTGTTTTCCAGGAATGCCTTTCCTCCCGTTAGATCTACCACAACCACCTAAGTATCTGCCTTTCTTCTT
>VZRV01004586.1:2263405-2320365 GCA_013398115.1 Falcunculus frontatus | reverse complement strand
GGGAGGGGGAAGCCAAAGTATTAAACTTTCTTGTCCTTTTCTATCATATGTCACATTCTGCCACCATTCCACAGCAGAAATGATTATCACTAATGTCCACAGAGTCACTAATAAATCATCTCAGAAAATCTATTTACACCCCAGTGGAATATGATTTCCAAATTCCTTTCAAGGCAAGAAAAAAAAAAAATCTGGTTTTCTCTTTCCTGTCATTTTATTTTAATTGAAGTTTATCACATTCTTTATATTGGCTTCCAAGTGCCTCACCCTTTTTCCATCAGGGGGGCAATTCCTAGAAATGTGTGAAATGTTTCATTTGAACTACAAAAGCCTGGAAGCAGACTTGCTGTGAATTCATCTTACATTTGCAAATTGTCAGCGAATCGTTAAACTCCTGTGTCTGCTGAGTTGTCTGCAGGGTTGTGTCTGCTGTCACTGCGCAGGTGTTGCTGGCTCTTGTCCTCGGGGACTTCCACGACTGTTGTTCTGGGGCCTTTCCAGGGAAAATGTGGTTCCCCACTTAGAAGACCACTCACAGTCTTTTGTGGTTTTCGGACATCTGTGCCTTGTGCTGGAAGAGAAACATCATGCAAATCTTTGTGATTCCCCGGGAAACTTTAATGTGTCTCCTTTCCTAGTAGCTTAAGCAGTACCCAGAGGTGGGTTAAGTCCCAGCCTCCTGCGGTCTGTGTACACAAGTATCTGATTGCAAATCTACTTCAAAGCAAAAGTAATTTTAGAACCATGCTAAAGCTGACTTGACTTACCAAAGTGTGACCTGAATGAGTGAGATCCAAGCACAGATTCTCCTCTGCAGGTACAGGGATATCAGCCCAGCAGACATCCCAGACTGGGGACAATAACACCTGAAACCACCACAGCAGGACTTGGCCACCAACACCACAGAAGGCACCTTAGCCCTGCAATGAAGCTTGGAAGTTGTGTGAAAGTGGAAGGCAAAAGGAAAAACTAACTGTGTTTGTGGATAAAGTGGGAAATACTTTATGTAGAAGAAAACTTGACATTTCTTTTAAAGGCTTGGGAGCCTTCAGACCTGATCACAGCAGTGGTCACCAACCCATAGCAATAAGCTGAGGCAGCAGCAGCTACTCCACTTCCTGCATTATTCATGTGACCTGTCTGGACAACCTCAGCATTCTTTGGAATTTAATACTTATTAAATACCTGAAATAATAAAAATTCTCTAATATTAATAAATAATAGAATCATATTATTGCTGTTATTCTTGCCAAACTCTGTGTTTAAAACTTCTAAGTCATCTGTTCAGACATCTGAAAGATTTGACATGTGAGCTCCAGCGGACCTTGCTGAGGCAATACCTCCGTTGGGGTAGGAGTCAGCCCTGGATCAAAACACCAGGATAGCTAAATCAAAGCCTCTAAGCTCCCACTGTCATCAACAGAGATGAAGGGCTTAATTCAGTTGCTTAGCCACAAGCACCAGATGCCATTTGAGAAGTCCTGAGTGTACCCACCTCACCTCTTGGCTGCTGCCCTGAAGAGCGTGAGACTCAGGCCCTGGGTTACATCTGTCAGTCTCTGAGTTGTATCTGTGACCCTGTGTTTTTTCTGGTACCCTGGCATCTCAGAATGCCTGATACATGCATGTGGGTGGCTGAATGAACCCCAGCCAATACACCAGAGAGCCTGGAGAGCAGATGGGAAGAATTAAGCGGATTTATTGAAAAAGCTATGACACAAGGAGGAGATGGGACACACCTCAATGACAGCAGCTCCTGTGACCAGAGCAAGTATCATCCCAGGAAGCCTCATCTCCTCTCTCCACCTCTACCCCTAGTAAACCTAGAGTGTTATTTTTGAGTTTGATGCTTCTTGGGTTAGTTTAGCTGGAGCAAAAGAAGCCGTGGCTGTGAAGAGATACTTCAAATTGTGAATGGATTAACAACATCCCTCCTTGAGCTGTGGCCTATACCTCCCGATGGGCCAGTTAACTTGTGTGCAAGAATATTACCACACTGAATGGAAGGGCTTAGTTTGTAGATGGAATTCAAATTAAGAGCAACACATTGGTTATTTTTGCAACAAAGACAAGTTCTTAATATATAAAGGATGATTTAATTTTAAACTAGATTTGAAAATACTTCAATGAAAGGAGTTATTCCTCTGTTAAGGTAAAAATCTCATAGGCTTTTAATTCCATTCTCTAAACATCAATAGTTTAGTTATTATTCACTATTCACTTACTCTTCTCAATAGCAGCTTCATAGCTGGTAAAGTCAAGCAGATGTTTCTGTTTCAGTCTCATGCCACTGAAAATGGCTACAGATCAGAGAGCTTCTTTAGAACATGCCTTTGCTTTAAAATGATTGTGCTCTTACACTGACTTACACTTAGATTCTTGTTCTGAAAATGTTTTATTTCAGATTTTGTGCCGATCTACCACAGATAATCAAGTAGTTTTTAAACATGGAAATCACAATTCAGTTGTCCCTCACAGCTCTGCAGGCTTTCTGTCTTTGACATTAAAGAATGTCCACGGGTATAGGGAAAAACAGTCTCTGAACACAGGCATTCATGTAATTTACAGTGAAATCACAGTCCTGATCTGACATACAGGAAACTGCATCCTGACAATCCAGTCATTTTGATTAAGACCTGATCTTGCAAAACTTATGGACAGGATTTTTCCCTAAGTCCATTTCCCGTAACTACTTCAAAGCTTTATTTCAGAAATACCTGTGAGTTTCTGCTACATCAAGGCTGCAGTGATAAAGTGACCATGCTGTGGTTTTTATTAAATGCTAAGATGTGACATTTTATTTACAGCTCTCTGACCCAGTAAAAGATCTATGCAAACACTGGGCTGCTTGATATAGAGAGAACTTGCAGTACATTTGAGCTGTACCATCATTAAAAGCATTTCTCTAGACTTTCCCTTTCCTTCTTGGATTGTTCTTGGCATCTCTGGAATATTTATGAATATTTATGAAGGCACGTACTTGTATACTAAATGGAGTCCGTGAGTAAGTCATTAATTTCTCTGGAAATAGTTGCATTTTGTGAAAACTTTGTTAGCTCTTCCACACAAGCGCCCCTGAGGGACCAGAAAGTCTGAGCACAGCATTGTAAAGCACATCCTATAGAATGTATATGAGCCTTTAATCAGCACAACCACAGTGCAGCAGATTGAATAACCATCTGAAGAAACTCAGGGAGCATTGTGTTTTAGTGGAGGAAAGCTGGTCAGGAGGCTGTTTCGTAAGACCTTTGCAGATGTGTTCTCAGCTACCAAACCTATGCTAAATCAGCTGCTGAACAGACTTATACCAGTTAATAGATGACTCTTTTTTTGATTAAGTAACAGATCTTAATAAATTCAAGGCTACACAGAGAAAATACACTGATTTATTGGTCCAATACAGCTTACCCTGAAAGCAAAAGGAGTTTCACGTTTGACTTCAAAGGAAGAAAAGCTGTACTCTAAAACTTTAAACAGTATAATAAACACTAGTAAAGCATAATACTTACTAAAGCAGCATGAATCCTGCTCTCAAAAGGTACGTTTCCTTTCTTTTATACTGTTTGTGAAATTTAATACTAATGAAAATGAAATATGATTGGTCACCAAAGTCACACCTGAGTACTGAGAGGCAAAGAGCCTATCAGAAATAATACTATGAAATATGTTTGCATTAAGTGCTGAAATAATTAACCTGATTACTCAGTTGCAAATTGATGAAAACCAAATTCACCAACATGCTTCCCAATAAAATGAAAGACTGCGTACTGAGTTCTAAGTTTTAATATTCACGTACACTACAGAGCCATACATGCATTTACAGATCGTGTAAAATAGACATTAATATCAATTGAAGTGGAAATAGGTCAGGATTGCTTTGTTGGACTGAATGCTTCACAAATTGCCTATTTACAATAGCTCACTTAGCTCTGGTAAGTGGTTTCACAACATAAGCCCATTTTTTCTTTTTCTTGCCTTAGTATTCTTAGTTATTCATGGTTGGTGCAGCATAGAACAATGGAAGTCTGTCATAGTAAAGACTAAATGAAGCCCAAGTTGAAGGTGTCCTGATTTATCTCTGTAGGAGACAAATCACATTCCTCTTTCTAAGACCACTGGAGACAGATCTCGCATGTTGGCAATGCACTTCCCCAGTGAAGTCTGGCATATCAACACCATTCTTTTGCTGTTTACAAGGAAATTGAGCAAAGGAAAATGATTTTCAATTTCGGCCTCCAGCCAGCTGTACTGTCAGACAATGAAGCATGATGCTAAGTGCAGAACAGCAGCTTGTCTGATAGACGGTAAGTAATTAAGTATTTTTGGTCTGGAAAAGGTTTTATGTTGTCCTTGGGCTTTAGACAATAGCATTTCTTTTCCTAAGCTGCCTTCCTGTGAGAAAAAAAAATAAACCAAACCAAAATCCAATATTCACCCTATTCATATGTAATGTGAAAAGATGATGCTCTCCCAGCTCTATAGAGCAGTGACCCTCCAGGTGTAGACCAGATAATGGATGCTTCATTTCATTTCTTTCTCTTGTGCCTTTGTGAAAGAAAACCCAGACATCACCCTTAGCAATGCTGCTGGATGTTGACCCTGAAAGCATATCCCAAATTACACAAGCGCATTATTCCTGTGTAATGCTTGAATACAAACGGGAAGAAAAGAGTTTGGTTTCCATTTCTTATTAATAAGATAGAAAGATCCCAACTTTACAGATTCTTAGGAAATACCTTCAAATATATGAAGATACAACAGAAACAAATTAAGAGGTACCATTTCCTTTTATTTCCACAGTTTTAGCTGACAATGAGAACAAAGCAAATAATACAATTAGAAGTGAGCACAGCACTTACAGAAGGCTAGACATAAAAGATCCTTCATTTACATGAAGCAATTATATATATATATGTAATAAAAACTCCTTGGGAAAGAGAAATTCCTGATACTGAAAGCTAAGTACATTGAACTGAAACTTCTTTATGACCTCCTAATACACAATCAGTTGAAATATTTGCACAGTCCTATCACCAAGAAATTCCTGTGTCTCATTGGTGTTGGATTTACTACCCCTTCTAAAAGGGGCATCACTCATTTCCTCATTTTGTGGATTCAGAAATGAAGGTCTGATGTGACCTTTGCAGGTCATTGAAAATCTGGGACATGGGAGAAAACAGAACTCACGTTTTGACTGAAATCAAAATAATCGTCCTTTATGAAGTCTTCCCTTTTTGGAAAAAAACCCAACTCTATGAGGAAATGTTTATAAGTTATCACTCATGAGACTGTTCCAACATGGAACCAAAAGAGACCTTGAGGATTCTCTTGAGGCTGGAGTCCTCATAGTAAAGTTCCCATATTGAGAGAATATGGGAAGTACTAGTGAAGGAAAAAAATTGATGGAATGTTGAATTACTGTGCAGGCTTTCATGTGGTATGATTGTGCCTCTGCACATGTGTGGATGAAAACAAATTCAAGTTATGGTTACAGAAGAAAGATCAAATGTTTACTTTATTGCAATTTGACCAAGAGGTGTAATTAAAACAGCTGAATCAATGGATTTACTGCAACAAAAATGTAGGAAAAAATCAGATTATAAATTGTCTTGGTTTGTGTCTTACATTGTTTTTATATAATGAACATCCTGTTCTCTGCTTAATCCTACAATCCTACTTACCAGAAATGCCATTATTTGAGTCAGGGTCGTGGTCAACTCTAAGTGATGTTTGTATAACAGAACCATCTGGCTTCCCCGAGGCCACACAGCTCAGCAGGACTAAGGTGATTGGGACATATTGCTTCACTAGGAGTGATTTGTCCTGTTTTGTCCAACTGGACTTGGTGGCCTTGCACAATCTCCAGGAAGTTTGGTCCTGTACAACTCAGTGGCAGTATCACATTTTTAGTAATTAGTGTTTCAGGATTAATGTACTGTTATTTTTTGTATTCATATATGCTAACAAAAAATATTTGTTTCTGCGCCACCTTATGCTCAAAATTATACCTTCAGTGTATTGCATATGTATAGACTACACTTTACAATCTGAGTTTTACTTGCTTTGGTCACATTGTCTTGAGCAACACCGAAGTCAAAAGAAATTGTGAACAAATTGGATAAAGGCAGAAAGACAAAAGACAAAGATGACACGACAATTTTTTTTTCTTTTTCTTTTTTAAGGAGGTAATTGAAACAGAAAACAAGAGTCCCCCAGAAACTTTTCTCCGGTGAGGTAGACTGGATGGAAAAGCTGAACTAAGGCCAAAGGAAAGAAGTGGTAACACAGATTTGAAAGCCTGACAGCAGGGCAACAGGGAAAAGTGTTAGTAAATAGTGCTGATTAAGAGAGAAGATAGAACCGAAGACTCATTGAAGAGTAATCTACAGGATGAAAGACAGAGAGAACATAAGCATTTTAATCTTCAAAATGATGGTATTTTCAGCCAGTTTTTATCCAGAGGTCACACATCCTTAGTTCTCGGAGAGAACTAAGACATCTGGGAGATAATCAAGGAGGAAACTTGAAGGAAGTTTTGGAAGTGGAGGTGAATGATGTACTCATAAATGGCAACAGTAACGAAAAAGACAATCTGGTTACCCAAACAACTGATGGGATACCTGAACAGCAAGAAGTGAAAAAAGAAGTGGGTTCCATGAGAAACATAGAAGAAATAGCTGAGACAGATCAAAATGGGCTCATTGCTACCAGATCCCACACATAATGCTGAGAAAAAGAAGTTAAAGAAAAAAGAAAAGTTGAAGTCAGGGACATGGAGTTGAAATACATTTTCCTTTGGTCAGCATTCCCCTATTCATTAGGGGAATAAACCAGCTGAAAGAACTACACACAACCTAGCTCATGTACCTGAGGCTTTTACTGTCCAAGCTTTTAAATCCAGGGGACAAATATCAGTGAAAAATGTGGATGAATCAAAAAACAAATGCAAATGCTGCCAAGGAGATAGCCAAGATCGGAGAGGTAGTCATAGCTGCGTGGGTGTTCCATAGATGAGCCAGAGAGAAAAGGGATGATGGTGTGGATTGGTGGGAAGCAGCCAGAGGAAAGTCCAGAGGGGAGTGTGGGAAGGAGTGGAGACAGGCAAGGGAAAGAAGCGCTGCTGAGGGCAGTACCCAAAGAGATGGGGCCAGCTTCAGAGCTATAAAGGAATACAGCTCCATAAAGACAAGGGCAAGAGCAAGAAGTGGAGCGTCATGGTACAGCAGATTGGAAAGGACATCAAAGGAGGTAAGTGATCAGTAGAGAACTGGATTATTCAGAGAGTGTAGGGGATGAGATGAGAGGAATAAAGGGAAATAAGCATCCAGAATTAACTAACTTGATGCACTGGTATAGCGAAAAGGAAGAAGTGAGGCCAGAAGGATGGCAGAAAGACAGAGAGACACCACTCCATGGTAAATGAAGGAAAGAGGGTGATTCAGACAGCAGATACAGGGAGCTAAATGCTTTTAATGCAGAGTTTGATCTTGGACATATCTCTGAGAACAGCAACAGTTACCAGCTGGACTTTGAAGACTGGAAGCTGTTACATACATGACAGAGGGGAAGTAAATGAGAAGTTCATAATCAGGGTAAACTAAATTCCTCAGAGAAGGCTTAAAAAAGTTGTGGAGAGCTGTAGCTCAGAAAAAAAGAGAATATGCAAGCCAAAGCAAACCACAGGTCAGGAATAAAACTCATCCATCTGAAGTCTATAAGCGCAGTCAGAAGAAATGACCGTAGAATTTCAAGTCTGCAAAACCATTCTTCCATTCTTTCTGTTATCTGAATTGCCAGTGTCTGGAATGATCAAGATCATTCTTTATTGTTGCAGTGAATCTTGTAAAATGAAACTTGAATGTATAAATTGTTGAAATACTGCTTGCCCACAATGACTCATTAACATCACAGAATAAATAAGTAGATAACATTACTAACTTGATTCAAAGCCTTTGAATATACATCATCCATAAACTCTGACTTCAATGAGTATAAACAACTCTGTGAGTGTCCCCATAGGACTGATATTAATTCACAACAAAAAAGCTTTTATAACTCCTGCACTTAGGAACTAAGCATTTTTACTTCTTCATCCTGATTGTTCATGAGCTGAAATTAAAATGCTAACCCATGAATTATTTATCGAAAAATATTCTAAAGTACTCATTAAAATCTTAGGTGGCATTAATGCTAATTCCACACTTCTTTCTGTTTGCTTCATAATGCCAACACAACGGATTTACTGATGAGAAGCATCAGGAAATGCAGTGAGTTTTACATGAATGACAAAAGTAATCACAAAAGGCAAATTCTGGAACTGGAATTTCAAACCTCAACCAGCATCCCCCCAGGTAACCTCTAAGTCCATCCCAAACTTAGAGCTTTAAAAGACATCCATAGTATCAGGCAATAGATTTTAAAACTTTGTTGAATCAGGGTCTTAAACCATTCCTGATGATAAGCACTGGCACCTCTTCAAGAAAAAACAAAGCATGCTTTTAGTCCTCTTTTCTTCGTTCTGTCCATCTCTTTTGAACTTGGGTGGAGAGTACAGTCTGTGTATTGGGAGGAAAGGTGTGAAAGCAATAGCATGACAGCAGGGAATTTCTTGGAAGACATGGGAGTGAATAAAACATAAGGACAGAGAAGGGGGATTTACATGTTTTTTTCACAACAAAGTTGACAGCTGTTGTGTCATGAGTCTATACTTGTCCGTACCTTGTGTGCTGTCTTTTTGCTCCACCTCACATTTGTCTTTCTCTGTGTATGCTGTACATTTTCTGGGCAAATCACTGTCTTTCCTTTTGTCTGGAGAGAAACATATCTTTTTTTTGGCACTGGAGCAAGCTCAATAATGAAGAACATGATTATAACTGATGAAGGATATGGATTCATCTTTCAAATTCACAAATTATTTACTGTGATTCAGAGGCACGGATTCCTTTGGTCCAAGGCTTTCTCTCTGAAACTGCTGCAAGGGTTACCATATATTGTTGATGTGACTGAAATTTAGTGTTGGAAGGAAACCGGGGCCAAGATTTTCAAGCACTAAGCAACTTCCCTAAAGCCAAAATCTTTACAATATCACATGTTGGACATCTAAAACTGGGTATTTGTCAATTTTTAATATTATTTAAGCTTTATTGATGATAATAATTATAAATGTTGCAATAGTATCTAATACTTACATACTACTTAAAAACCTGACATTTTGTCCAAATAGTTTTTCCCAAATGGGTAATCAGAGTTGGAGTTAGTTAGATTCTGATGTTCTGTAGTTAGTTCTGATGTTGTTGGATAAGGAGCTTTTCAAAAGCAGTTACAGCTTTTGTAACACTTCAAATGTTTGAATGTTCAAGCAGCTACAGCTGTCTGATGTTTGTTAGTCACAAATGCAGAAGGGAATGTTGCTTCAATATTTAACTCAAAAAGCTACACTAAGATCAAGATGATAAAAGGGTTGTAATAGTGTGTGTTCAAACCCATGGCAGCAGGAACCCCCGACAGCCAGCAAGTACCTCACCCACGCTTCCTGGAGACTGCCAGGTCCAAGCCCAAAGATGACATTCATGTCTCAGAAATGTGCAGTTCAATAATGCCCATGAAGCAGTGGCAGCTCTACCAGCTCTCTGTCAATACTGTGTGCTGCACTGCAAGTTTCCTGAAAATATTACTGATCTCAAGCACTTGATGACTTTAACCTTTCCATATGCTTGACAAAAGACAGGGGTTAATAATTCAGTATGCTCTATTCAATTTCCTGGGGAAATTTGCTCCACACCCAAAACTATTCTTCAATCAGGAGTTCGTTCTGTGTTTTGAAATCAGCATAGAAGTATTTGTCAGATCAGGTCCACCGTGTAGAGTGAAAGGAAATACCTGTATAATCTATAAAACACACCCTCCCTCAAGTTGTGCAGAACTGAAAGCAGCTTACTTCATTAAGTAAAAGAAGTAGATTATCAAGAGGCTCCATAGCAGAGAAAGCATTTATTTTCAGGGTCTTTCTTGTAGCCTTTAAAGAAATGTTGAAAGGTGACATTTAAAATGTGTCTGACAACTGTCACCAGGAAATTTGTTTTCTTTCCATATTCTTAAGTTACTGGAAAGGTTTGACCCTCAATAAAATTGGAAGATACTTTCCTTTATGGTGTCATATTTCCAAATATCTGGAATCTAGACTGACTTCTTCTGCCTGTGTGTAGCAGCCAAGGGTTTACACAACACCAAGTAAACTGCTGTTCTGATTCCAAGCTTGCAAGATCCACAAGAATGGAAGCAATGGATTTTTGCTAGGATAGCTTTGCCAGCATACAGAAAAATCTTTCTGAGTCTCATTCACTCTTTTGGTGTTTAGTTGTTGCAGGCTCCCAATCAGTGCCTTTCTGCAGTTTTTCTATCAGGAACTCTAAGAGCTGTAATGACTTACATTCAAAAGAGTATTCAACATTACCTGATTTTCTGTCCTGGCTGGAAACGGAAGTTGTCACTATAAGCTGCATATGTCAATGGCATCTATGTCGAGGGTTTTCACACAAATAGGACATGCATGCTAAGATTAAAATGCCAGATCTATGAAGAATCAAGAGAAAAATCTCAAACCCTTAATAATTTGATGTTATATATCAACCAAAAGGGCAGAGCAGTTACAGCAAGGGAACCAAGATTAATCACACAACTAGCAAAAAAAGGTTATTCTTCCCTTATACCAACTACTTCACACCCATCAATTTAAAAAAAAAAAAAAGTTATATAGTACTGCCTTCATCACTTCAACATTTACAAAATATTTATAATATAAACTGTTATTTTCAAACAAGCTGGAGAGGCACAGGCCCTCTTTCTTGTGTGAACATCGTTTCATTCATATTTTCCCTCAGAAAGAAATAATGAAAGCAAATGTGGAAAGCAGTGAAAGCCATCACAGAATTTGTTCATCAAGCATTGGTCTTTCTACAGTACTGTCCCCACAGTGGGTTTAAACCAAGTGTTGATTGATTTATCTGCTCTTCACTTTGCAAGCTGGGTGTTGTTAACACCAGTGGAATGTCTCATATTATAGTGATGTTCATATGTAATTCATCTGTGCCATGACATTTATTTCTCCTGATGACTTAAGCTGAATTTCAAACGTTACAAATTAAGTGAAGTAAAACCATGTATATCTCCCCTGCATATTCCAGAACTTATCAGGTACAAGACTGAAACATTGACATTCCTTACTAGTGAAGTATTAGGAGCATTAAAGAACCAGCTGGAAAACAAATGGGGGGAGTCTCAGTTTCATGGCAGTGGCAGACACTGATTCAGGGGAACAAAAACTCTGGAATGAAGAGATGAGGGGTACAGAAACAGGGCTCTTCTTCCTTCACTGAGACCCCATCCCAATTTCTGACTGAACTGTAATTCCAGAGACAGGCAGACCTGTCTATACCTGGACATCTGTGCTTCAGCTCTCCGTCTCCTCTCTGTCCCAAGTCTAGTGAGTGGACGGAAAAGGTGCCAGGTGGGCTGTGTCAGCCTCACAGAGGGGAGCACCAAACTGAGGACAAGGGAGATCTTTCCTACAGCAATCTCACAGCCTGAAAGGGACAAATGCCTAATCCTGGAGCACTGCTCAGAAAGGAGGTCTCATTTCTTCTGCAGATGACTCCACCAACAAAAGAACATTCATGAAGCTCTCCCAACAGTCAGGTAAATAATGTACCAAAAACAAGACAGAAGAAGCTAGCAAACTTTTTGTTTTATGCAATGGCAGCAAGGCTGTTGTTTTTGAATCCAAGAGCCAGAGTGATTCCAAGCTCATCTGAGTATGCCATGCAGTGTGATGTGGGGGCTTTTCCACAGAGCCCTATAAATCTGGGAGCCGGAAGGGGTGCTCAGGGGTGGGGTGTGAGTGAGCCTTGGCGGTGCACATCAGCCCCACAGGAGCCGCTGTGAGCTCCCACCCTCGGCCTTCACAGAGCTTATTTTGCTCATCAAGGGCCAAACCTCACTTTCCTTACAGTCAGCGGGAGTTTTGCCATCGCCTTTCTGAAATAAGCCTTGACACGAGCAGAGCAAACAATGGGAAAGCAGAAGCCAAGCCCTGGGCTGCAGAGGCCATGGGAAGTTTCCGTATCTTTAACTGGCACCCAGTGTTGGTCTCCTGAAAGAATGTCACTGTACCTGCTCTTGTATGCAAGCACTATGCAGCTTTTACATTTGCAAAAATATATAGAAAGAAATATATTTATACGTATTATTGTTTCTTTGTAGTGAATATAAAAATCTGTGAGCTAGTTGTGATAATAGTATCTACACATTTTCTGGAATCTAATGCCTATCCTAAATGTCAAATCTTTATTATCATTGCCTGTTTTAAGTGGTGCATAAAATTTCTTGACTGGTCTGTTGCCTTCAAAGAGTCTGTGTTTGAAAACACACACACACACACACACACACAAAAAAAATAGAAGAAAGGAAGTAGAATAAAAAAGTATAGAAATACTGATTTATGCCAAGTGTTCCCCAAACCTCGGATGTCAGAATTATTTAAGGTCTTAGGACGGCTATAACCCTCAAGATTTGTCTGAAATGAACTAAACATATTACCTAAAATAGTAAGAGCAGGAAAACTGTTCTCAAGTCCCATTCCAAATACTAATTTTCTATTTTCTAAAATGTTTAATGTACTCAGTTGATACAGTGTGTGTATAGTATACAAATATATGTCTGTGAATTATCAAAGGGTAAAGCTAAATTGTAGTGTATTTAGGACCTAATGATTCAATTTCAGATGAAAATGAGAAATGGAGTCAGTCATATCAACATGAGAAATGAGCTCAGTATTATCACACTTTTATTCAAGTGGTAGGTGATACAACTTTGAGGAGAGGACAAAATTGCTGGAGAGTTATTCTTTATAATGGCTTTCTTATATTTTAACAGAAACTAACCGAGAAATCTACAGGAAATTAATTTACACTTCTATTAGGAATTTGAATTGAGGTTAGGGAAAAGTGCACATACATGTAGCAGTTTGTCATCATCTTTTGAGCAGTACTCAAGTCCAACCTGCCTGCAGCATCAGGTCTTTGGCTATGGCTGCAGCACAAACCAAAGTTACCCTTCGGAATGAGTACAGCTCCATGTGCTGGCCATGTACTGGAGCTCAGCTGAGTGCCAGGGGTTCCTGTGTGAGGGCTGCACATCCCAGGGGCAGCACTGTGGACACACAGTGGATGCTACACGCTTCCAGCTGGCTCCCGCCAGCTGCGGAGGCTGGGATAACTCAGGCCCCTCACAGAGGACAGAAAGATTACTCACTGCCTTCGGCAAATCTGCCTCATAAACTCTTTCCACCTCAGCTATTTCTGAAAGCATGACTTTGTGGTTATAAATGTTGTGATGGCCTCCATCCACATACTCTCTTTACGTGAGTCTTACAACATGTTGGCATTACTTCACAGCTTACCTTTTTAGCCTGCAGTTTTTTAAGCAAGCCATAGCACCTCTTTGTTTACTAGAGCATTTATTATTATGTGGTCAGGTCAGAAAGCCTGCCATTCCTCTCTGCAGCAGAGCTGTATGCTTTAGACCTGAGGTCATGGAGCTGTTTGCACTTCCAACAACTGGTTGCATCAAGCTATGTTGCAATACATGAAACATGCCACATCAGGGATTTTTCTTTTTTCATTCTTCCCTCAATTCCTCTCTTCAGTCCTTCCCTATCTCTCCCAGAGAGCAGCAAGTTATTTGGCAAGATGTGAAATTAGTTTTCAGTCTTCGGCTTTCATGGTTATGAAGAAATTGTCTGCCTGGAGTCATCCACAGGAAGGGCCTATTCGCTGTGAATTTTAGAGTTGTCTCATCAGTGGATAATCAATCTTCATAACTCTTCTGACCTTGCACATACAACCTTACCTCAGGTAACGAAACACAACCCATTTTTCTGCACAGCACAATAGCAGATGTAACCCATGTGCTTTTGGGAACCGTATTCCATCTCTAATTCAGCTCTAGTTATGGCCCCCTAGTCATTTAGTTATTCTATTTAAACTCTAGGAATACAGCTCATTAAAGGAAGGGAAGGTGATGATGAAATTCCCCATGCTGACAATACCACCTTGAACTGTGAGTGCCTGTTTGCTTTGCTTCAGGGTTTCCAGCAGTAGTGTTTAAGCAGACTACTTATAGGGCATGGCATTTCAAATTATGGGAAAGAGAAAGCAAATTCTCGAGGGCTGAATCATCGTATCTGGAAATTCAGCAATGTCCAATTTACACAAACTGCATTCATAAGTTTGAATTACACTCTGTGTAAAGAGACACTCATCCAGTATATACTGGTAGAAGCAGATGAATGAAGCAAGGAGGAGTTCCAAATGGAAAGCTGGAACCTAGAGGAAAAGAAGTGTCACATTTGTTGTTTCTCTTTCATTTCTCTTTTTTTTGTAACAGAAATGAACACAAGACCTTTATGTGCAATGACTGTCTTAGAGAGTGAATTGCCAGAGGGACAAATCACACAGATTTTGCCCACACAAGAATTCCCACTAAGGATAAATGTTGAATCAGTCAAAAATTGTGCCTCGGTTGCACAAGGCACTGTACCTGTCAGATGATTTTAAATGCAGAGTAATCACGGGGGGTTTGTGGAGCACTGAATGCTAACCAGAAGTCAGCTGCTGGGAATGGTAGGTGTGCTCTGCTGCTCCTTTCCTCTTACAGGAAAATGTAGTCACAAAGCCTGGCCTCTTCCAAGAAAATGTAATAATGAATCCAGCCTTTTTTCTTTTCTTCTGCACAGAGACGTAAATGCCATGTATTCCATTTTTCTGTACTTCAGAATACCATGTTGGATAACACAGTGGAGAAATCATGCATATTGTCTAACACTCTCACAGAATGCATTCTTCTGGTTACATCTCCGTGCCCAGGAAGGCAACAAGTTACTACAGAAAGAGCAAAGCCATCCTGAATGAGCATCCATGTGTATCATCCAGGATAAAAGTGTACCCCACAGTCCCTAACAGTCTCAGTTTACCAAGGGTCTCTATTTCATGGCACCTCTGAAAAGTTTATCCCTTGATCCGACAAGCTCAAACCCCATCAGCACACACTGAAAGTTTAATTCTGTTGAGGTTCATATGGTAACCACATCTAACCAAGTATTCAGCTTTCCTTTAAATCAGGTGTTAGAAGCCCAAACAGGAGTTGGAAACCTGAATGCTTGTCTGGATCTGAGCCAAGAACCTTCCAGTATTACAGCTAACATCTGTCCTCCACTGAAGGCAACAGCACACATCACTTTTCCGAATGTTGGCCTAAAACAGCAGTAACTGTCAGAGGTTTCTCTTCATCAGGTTTCCATTGGTGGTAGCCAGTATATTTTTAAGGTGAAAGGATATGAAGCCCATTTCTTCTATGCAACCATATGGAAGAACCAGAACAATAGAGATAGAAACAAAAACTATTGGACTTTATGGTCTTTAGGGTCTTTTCAGACCTAAAGGATACCATGATTTTAAAAAGAAAGATCAAAGACATCAAACAGTTTTGATAGAATGAGCAGCTGTAGACATAAGGAATCCTCAGTCCTGGAAAACTTACTAAAAAGTGTCATGACAGAAGACTGTAAAATCAATTATAAGTAGAATGGAAAAGGTGAATAGGAAATAGGGAATTATGTATCACTGCTCCTCCCAATAGAAGACTGAGAAGGAGGACATCAACTGATTATAATAGGTCATAAATTCAAAACAAACATGAGCAGGTACTCGGGTTTTGTTTTCTCACAGCTAGCTGTTAAACTGTGAAACCTCCTGCCACAGGAGACTGTGGTATTCACAGGGTCAAAACACAGCTGGACATATGCCTGCAAGAACTGAAAAGACATGCTGGTGGCCCAGGCAGTCTTGCAGTTGCCAGCCACTGGAAAAGGGGGCCCATGCCAGGAAGGTATAACTGCATTCCTGCTCTATTCAGACACTCTTCCTAAAGTGACCACTACTGGGCAGTGTTGGAGGCTGAATATTTAGGTACATGGACAATTTTGCTGTTTGATGTGGTACAGCTGTTCTGGTCTCATAAGATGCACGTATGAAAATCACCAGAAATGTTGATGGAAACTTTCTAATCTCATCAAAAGATTATATCTGGTATATTTGTAGCCCTCTTTTCTCTTTCCCAAAGTGTCTGCTCAAAGCCATCATTTATTTCTCCAACAGACTTTACAAGTGTTTCAATGTTTTAATATCTTTTTGTGCAAAACTTTTGCCCTTTTCTTTATGAATAGGTCATTAATGTTTACAAAAAGTTGGAAAAGGCTTCTTTTCAAGGGCCAGATCTGCCCACTTTTTCATTTCTGAGGTGCAAAGCTATGACTGGTCTATTGTGGAAAACAGCTTGCAAAGGCTTTGAAAATGCAAATGAAATAAAGTAAATCCGTCCCTTTTTTGTTGATAGGGATAGAGGAACAATACAAATTTGCAATTTTAAAAATGAAAAAGGTTATGTGATATTTTTTATGGCCAGGGCAGCTTCCAGAGGGAAATGGAGCCAAAGGAGAAATTTTAAAACATAATATAACTAAATCAAGGAAACAAAAAAGTTCCTTTTTACTTACACAGAAGCCTTGTTGAAAGAGAAATACTTGTGGGACATGAGGAATGAAAAAAGTCAGCATGCAACTGCCCAGGCTTGCCCAATTTGTAGCTCCCACCTCATGGCAATTGCTAAGAGTGTTGTAAAAGAGCTTCTTTGTCTCTGGAGAAAGTATTGCTTTCAAAGACAAGAAAAATCCACAAGCAACCTCTCAGTTTGACACACAGGTCATGACATTAAAAGAATAATGTGAAGAATCACAAACCACTGGCTTCAGTTAGGAAAGCAAATGGCTTGGTAGGAGGGAGGGAGAGATATTTATGCTACGATCTGCTAACTTTCTGTTTATATATATTTAGTTCCTTCCTAAAAAAAAAAAAACAAACAAAACAAAAAACCCGACAAAAACAGGCACCTAGCAAAGTCCTTCAGAATGACCCAAAAGAGGTAAAATTCTTCAAGTTCATGAACAGTGTCAACAGTTTGCAAAGAGAGAGGATAGAACAATATAACTTCTAAAAGAATGTGGGGTTATTTTGCCATCTTGTTGCAACATTTTGGTGCAGAAGGGAGATGCCAGCAGGACGAGTCAGTGCCACAGCAATCCAGACGCTGGGATGAGCACATTTCCTGGCGGGCACTTGGGGAAGTCAGAGATCGTGCAGAGAGCCTGCCAGAGGGAAGGGGGCAGAGGCAGGGGGGCACTGTGCCAGCAGCGCTGGCACACGGTCCCACCTCTGACATGGGGAGACTTGACAGTTTTATGGATTTCATCATTTTGCCAGAATCAACTTTAGCAACCAGTTCTGCTTGAAATGCTGAGAAAATTGTGGTTCTGGCAAGACGAAACAGTATGGTATTTCCTTGTACCAGAGCTAAGAGGTGGCAAATTTACCATGATGGGCACATCCTTTAAGAAAACATTCTGAGCTACATCCCTTCCCTCTGCTGACCCTGGAAATGGTAGCAATAACACCAGGGTTGTTTCCTCTATTCCCAGTTTGCTAAACTGCAATTAGAGAAAACTGCTGAAAAGTGATGATCAGCAGCAACTGCACTCTGAAAGAAACTGAAGGAAGCAGAAGTGGAGCCCTTCATCCAGTAAAGCCCTCTATGAAAACCAAAAGTGATTTTTTAAGGAAAGGGGGAACTTGGCTTCTTAAAAGTCCTTGAACATCTGAATTTCTCAGTTTAGTTTGTGAACTGTGTCTGAGTCTCACACTCATAAATAAATGCACAGGTGTGGGTCTACAGTTAGGGCTGAAATTCACCTGCAATGGCACTTCCCTCTGGAACTCCCCTATTACATCTGCAGAGTCTTTGGGAACTCTGGCTGCTCCTCCAAGTGACAGTAGCATAAAAAAGACATGAAGATATCTTTGGAGTGATGAGCAACTGGGTATTTCCAGAGCAGAAATACCAAACGCAGCCAGCTTGCAAAACTTTGGTAAACTCTCAAGTTCTGTCAGGAAAAGCAGAAGGGATGATGTCAACTAAAGAGGACTAGAGGAAACAGCTGAAAAGAAGCCATTTGAGATATTTTGGGAACAGCAGTAGCATATGACATTGACATAACTCAAAGATTTTCTTACTTATGTTGTTGCTGTTACTATTATGATTTGTAGGAATTAAATTCACCACCTGGCAGGTAGCCAGTAAAAAAGGCTATGAAACCACTTTTTCTTAGTCCTGACCCCTTTGAAAGGCACAATCAGAAAACTCCATCCTGCAGACCAAACTCACCATATGCAGATGGAGCTCAAATAATTAGCTTCAGCCTACAGATATTTCCCAGTCAGAGCTGATTTTCCCAGCTGTGAATCTGAAGCATGAGAAGAAAAAGAGGTGCCATTGTTTTTGGTATCCACTGTAAAATTAATTAAAAATGCCATTAAGGTATGTCACCTTCTCCAGGCAATCAGCAGAAGATCTCCGGACATTTCAAATTTAATGTCAGGGGAACTTATTTGATTGATCACCTATTAAGTGGCTACCTAATTTGTATGGTGACTTGGAATGGAAATTAGGTTCTCTCAGAAAAGGAAACAATAAAAAGTTTGATAAGTAGATATACTTGAAGATTATGGAATCTTCAAATCAATCTGAAATCCAGATTTGATGCCAAAACAGATGTCTGTGCATTCCTGTAAGTATTGTAAGAAAGGAACTGAAGTGGAATCAGGAAGCCATAGATTATCATGAATCTGATCTTTGTAGTAGGAAAGATTGTTCTGAAGTTAATAGGAAATGATATCACAAAAGATCTGGAGAATGTTTGGGGGATTTTTTTGTTGTTTGGGGTTTTTCGGTTGGTTGGTTTGGGGTTTTTTTTCTGTATTTTAAAGAAGAAAAAGAGTAAGTGGGAAAGAAAAAAAGGAACTTGGTTACCATGCCTTCAGAAAAGGGAATGGCTGAAAAATTTTGTGTGAATTTCTGAGTAACAAGAAAGGACTCGAAAGGGAAATTTTAAAATGTTCTACTTGGCATCCTAAAAATATTTCAAACCTCCCAGTACAGTTACCTGGGAGTTTCAGCAGAAAGGGAAGAAGTACATGGTAAATACAGCATTATCTAAGTATACTATAAAACCCACAAAATTTTTGAGAGCAGAGAGAGGTTTCCAGCCTTCAATCAAGGAAACCAAACCTTGCTCGCTGAAGGTAGTATCTGTGAAATATCTTAGCCAGTAGACAGGGTCTCTCATGCACAGCTTAGATGCTGTCACAAGCAGGCAGAAGTAAAATATAAAATATTGCTATTATTTTCCGTTGAATAAAAGAAGAAGAAGTCACAGCTTTCTTGCAAATCCATAATAAAGCCCATCTCCCTTTCATAGTGCCATATATTTAAGGAAAGCCAGATGGTATCATGCCTTTTCCCACTTCTTCCTCATGGTAAATTAATAAATAGAAAGACAAGAATGATTTTAGAGAATTAGAGAGAGTTCCAGCTGGAAACTCTAAATGCATCCAGCTAAAAGCTGATTTGTTTGTTTGTTTTATGAGTACAGCAGTACGGCCTGGCCAAAGCATCAAGACCTGGTTTCTCTCCATGCTCATTTTTATGTTTGCTAATCGCTGCCATCTTTCAGCATTTCTGATTTCCCGTCTGTATTTCAGTGTTGGATGCTTGCTCCCTAAATCTTTATGAAAACTACAGGTGGCAAACAACATTCAGCCTCCCCAGGGAGGTGGTGAAGTGCTCATCCCTTGAGTTTTTCAAGATGTGGGTGTACAGGCTGCTACATAATCTCCTCTAGGCTCCTTTTCCCACAACAGCTTGGACCAGATGGTCCTTCAAGGTCCCTTCCAACCTGGGCTGTTGTATGATTCTTATGATAATAACTATTGGAAACTGAAAGTAGTATCTTGCAGAAAAGGCCTTAAAGGAGACTTTTTAAAAATGTTTATTCCTTCTGTTGTGTAAGGAAAAAATCCAGTTTTGTTACGTTTTCTCTGGTAGCTCGTGTGTTTCATCCATTTGTCTTCCCTGGTGCTCCAGATTATTTATTGTTACCTGATGAGAGTGTGTCTCCATCACAGTTGTAGTCAGGGTTATAGGTGCCCTCAAAGCAAATTGCCCAATAGTTCCCATTTTCTTTGCTTTGGTTCACAGTAGTGCAGTTTGGATGACCTGAACCCCTTTTGGGTGAAACTGAATCCTGTTCATCCTGTCAATGGTGTGCCACTGAATCATATAAATCAGTGAAAAAGAAAGGAATCAAAGAGAGGTTAACACAGCAGGCTATGAAGCACAGCAGTTCAGCTGAAGCACAGAGTTAACTGCTGCTGCTTTAGCCAAAGGGGCCGGTAACATCTGGCAAAGTGGTGGGGCAGTAACCCTGACTCATAACATCTAAAATCACTCCAGCAGAATTCCCACAGTTTTCTTGTCAGCACCCATAATGCCCTTGCTCTTTGTAAATCGGAATAAATGATCGATGTCAAACATAAACAGAACTTGGAGTCTTTCAGCTGGCTAAAGAAGTGATGTTTGCTGGAGGAAGAGAGTCAGCATGATTTATCCTACTCTTCGTATGTTCTCTTTAAAGTTGCACCACTGTATTAAGTCCTGTTTTCTGGAAATGGAAAACAATGAGAAGAGACTTGCAAGAACACCACCAGCTTCCATCTGTGAACAATTTGGTGCTTGCTTTCGGCAAATTTCTAAGCATTCCAGTTTTAAATAGACTTTGCACCAGTATTCTCTCTTGTCTGCTTGTCACTGCAATGCTGCAGTGTTGAAAGAGTCACAGAAATGAGTACAAAATATCACAAATACATTTGGACTGAGAAGTGGGGTTTTATGTGTGATTTTTATAAGTGGTTATGCTCACTGTTCTCTTGCTTATAAGAAGATTGTTGGAAATACAAAACTCTGACAAACAAATCTGGCAAAACCAGGTGATTTATTGCTCTGTGTTGGTCAGTAGTCAAAAAAAATTTTTTAACTTAAGTTACTGAAGGAAACATTTGTTGTTCTCAGCTGCAGTGGGGGCTGACTCCAATAGGTTTGAATTCAGTCTATCATGATAAAAATAACATTAAAAAGTACTGTCTTTACCTGCTGCTTTCTTTTTAATGAATAAAGTTTTTTATAATTTTATGAATGATGTAAAGGTCCTTTTAATAGGCCAGTGAGTCCAGGACTTTGATATCAAAGCTTTGAATATGTTTCTTCACAATAAAAGAAGACACAAATTCCTCTACGCTTTTAAACAAAAATCAAAGGTGAGCAGTTACTCTGAGCAGGAGCTGGAAGTTACTGAAAATTCTTAGATGAAGCATGCCCTTCAACCCTGTGTGACATGTTTTCCTAGCTTGGACACGTCAACTTCTTTCTTGTTTTGAGATAGATAAAAAGAAGTTGAATGTATTACAACATCCAAAAAATCAACTATTTCCAGTTCGCAGATATGTATTTTATCCAAAGGGAATATATTTTAGAAGCAAGACTACACCAGCTGATTATATTCAAACACCAATGAAGCAGCTAAATCTGCCTCCAACTTGCTAACAAGGCTGTTCTGAGTTATGCTCTGTGCCTTAGCAACTGTCAGATAAATAATCTTGCTTCTTTATAAGAAAATTAACAGTCTGGTTCACTTTAATCCTCCGCCATCCAAATATATTTAAACAGTAACATGATTAGGATAAGAATACACTGCAATATGAGTTGGAAAAGTGCTAAGGCTCCGGAAGCATGCACTATAAATCAAGCATTTAATGATTTAAATCAAAAAGCTCAAGCAGCTGTCCCTGAGAAACATCGGGAGAACAGACTGTGCAATGAAGCCTGATGAAAATTAATTTAGTAGGCGAACATTGTTATCTCATGGACTTTATGGGAATTATAAAAATAAGGTGCTGAATTTTATAATGTATTTTTATGTTCTTATGCTAAGAATGCTTTTTACAGGCACTACTTATATTTAATAAGTAGAGTACAAGCCCTATTATCTTAGGCACAAGTTAATTTGGGAATTTTTTTCTAAGTTGGGTGATTAAGTTATGCCTTTCAGTGGTTGTTACAGATCTGTGGAAAAAGTCCTGACATTGGCAGGAGCCATGTGCCAATGTACCACCCAGGGTTGTTCTGCAGAAAAATCAGCCTGTTTCAGGGAAGGAAGGACACTCCAGCCGAGAAACTGTTCTCTTCAAATTCCACCCGAGCACCACAGAAGCACAGGCCATGTAAACCCGTGGAGGCAGACGCTGCCAGCCAGGTTCTCCCCCCTGCCATCCTCCATGTCCCAGCACAGAGTTGACTGCATGAGGAAGATCAGAGGACTAATCCCTGTTACAAACTCATTATTTATTTGCCAGTTTAATGTTAACCTGGGTCAGCTCCCTGTAGGGCTGGGGCAGGAACAGGACGAGGCAATTTGGGCTCGTACAGCAGCATGGCTGAGTTATAGTGAATTAAAATGCTCACAATACAGCCTTAGTCTGGAAAGCAGAGTGACTCAAAAAACATTTTAAACCGATTTCTAGATCTCTGTATGTGTAGTGGTATTATGCACACATTACCCAAAAAAACCCAGAAAAAAGAGCAAACAGTGAGGAAGAATATACTTTCCCACCAGACCTTGGAAGGTTAGTGCTGGTGAGAGGAATCTCTTGCAGACTTGAGTTCATACAGGGCAGTGATCTGCCCTACATGAAATAGTTCTCAGATCATAATGTGCCCTGGGGAGGGCAGAGGGATGCACCACCAAAATCATCCTGAGACTGAAGTCATCTTCTCTGGGCCTCTACACTAGGACTGATAAATGAGATAAATCTTCCTTAAATCTCTCTTAAAACATACCATACTGAAAAAACAAAACCCCCAAAACCAAAACCCACACATTAGAAAGCAGGTATACTATGTGTTTCTGTGTTTACTGAACATCAGACATTGTCAAACCCACAAAAGTTTCACCAGAAAAGAGTTATCTGATAATGCACTTCATTTTACTTGGAGAGTTAGGATTTAGAAGTGGGTTAATCTAATCCCTAAAAATACAACATGATGATACAGTTCCCAGTACTTTGGGGTTTAACAGCAAGTAAGTTTATTTTCCAGTAAGTTTGCCTACAATTGCAGATATTCTGCAGCTCACACTTGTATTTGTGCTCAGAGTAAGTGTTGTCTTGCATCCACTAAAAAGACAGGAAAGAAAATGAAAAAGGAGTGATTGCTTGAAAAGGATGTGATTATGCTCATCTGTAACAGCCTGTATGGAATCCAGAAGGAAGGAAAACAGTTTAAAAAGAGGCAAATAGGCCATTCTGCATGCACATGGGTAGGATATAACTATTTTTACTCCACCTTTACAAAGAGCTTCCTAAGTAACAAAATGTTGTTGCATTTGAAATGTGTAGAGGTGTTATTATATTATACCTCTATGCATATTCAGAATGGGAGAAATAGGACCTGGTTCATCCACCTGCAACCCTCAATGACTCCTGGAACTCAGAGGTGTGGGTAGATGCTGACTTCCACATTGAGAAAAGAAGTGCTGCAGGCAGTGATTGAGACTGGAGTTAGAGAGCTCCTGTCTTAAGTGAAAATAGTCCTGCATCATTTTAAACAAATTTCTTAAGCACTGTATGTAAATTTATCCTTGAGTGATTGCATCCTCTTAAAGACATAAATATATAAATCAAGTAATTTCCCTTTTATTAGTGCATTTTAAGTGTTCCACTCAAATATATTTGTTGTGAATGCTAGACACTTTGTAGTTGTGCAAGCAAGAATCATCAAGAAGGAGAGGAAAGTGATAAAAGATCCAAAGCCAAGAGAAAATGAAACCTACAGCTTAGGAAGTGTTGTTCCAATTGAGCTCTTTTATTTTTCCTCCAAAGCCATAAAGAAGCATAAAGATTATAGCTTTCATAATTTATGTCATAAAACTATATCATAAATGTTATAGAAAAATAACAGAAACTAATTTATGTTTAAAAAAAATTTAGAGCTTAAATTACAGCCAGCATAGCTCTCCAAGATATCCGTAACACCAACAGAAAATATTTTACTGACTCATTATTCACAAAAGCATGTATTCTACATTTGTGTGACTCATAGTCATGCTATCAAAGATTCAAGGCCAAACTTCTAAAACAAAAGTGCATTTTGCTGGTTTTTTGTTTATCTGATATCAACATTTCAAGAATATTTAAAGAAAAAGCAGAAGGTGAAGGGAATTACTGAAGCGCAGAGACCAGTATCCCTGTGTTTGCCTGGACACACATTGTCAAACACCAACATAAATCAAGCAGAAGTAATGGCAGATTTGTTAACATTGCCTTACAAGATTCTACATTTTGATTCCTACATTGTCTAGTTTAAACCCTTAGTTAAATTAAATTTTCCATGGCACTAATCCAGTGAAGCCCAGGTTGAGCAGTTTTAGGAAAATTTCAGCCAAAAAAGTTGGTTCTGAGTTGGAGGCTGAGGATACAGATACACAATCTGCTGTCTTTAAATGAGTTTCTGTGCATTAGCTGCAGCTTCATGGCTGGGTGAAGCCAAAGCATTTCACTTCTCTTTTGGGGGGCGTTAAGGACTCCAGCACGCTGAAACACTACAGCTCTGCAAACACACGGTAACACACAGCAAATTGGGATAACTCCGTCAGGACCTGTTCCATTAACGAGAAATTTGTGGTAACTGTGATATTTTGCAATATAGAAGATGTCTGTGAAAAGGGAGGGATTTTGCTCTGTTCCTGCTGGGAACAGATTCAAAGTTGTGGA
Organism: Falcunculus frontatus; assembly: GCA_013398115.1. Lineage (NCBI taxonomy): Eukaryota > Metazoa > Chordata > Aves > Passeriformes > Falcunculus > Falcunculus frontatus. The sequence goes on along the minus strand of VZRV01004586.1, from coordinate 2,295,538 downwards.
CTAAAATAAAGCAACGGAAGTTTAGGTTAGATGCCAGAAAAATATTTTCAATAGTAGTGATGGTGAGGCCTGGAGCAGGTTCCTCTGGAAGCTATGGAATCTCATTTACTGGAGGATTGCAGGAAGGGGTTACACAAACATTCCCCATGAGTGATTCAGGACTGGCTGCATCTGCCTGGAGGAGGGTTATGAACTAAAAGATCAACCAAAGTCTGTTCAAGTCCTACTTTCCAATTCCAAATCAATCTTGATAGAAATTTCTGCTGAATTTGGTAAAAGTACCTCTCTCTCTCTCTCTCTTTCCTGAGAGTGAAATCGACTTTGTGACAGAAGTTTGTGCTTCTTGACACCATTGAAATAGCAATTGGGCACCTTTCTCCCCTCTTGATAATATTTTAATTACACAGGTTTCTTAAACCTTAAACAGTGAACTCCTGACAGAGATTAAGGTGATAAAAAAATAGTCTCTCACAATAATCTCGTTAGAAAAGTCATATAAGCCAAGGATATATTTAGCCATTTAGCCTGAAAAGTGGTTCACTTGAAAGAATACTATGTTCTTCAAACATTTAACAGTTTTGATTTTTTTTCATGATGGTATAATTTTAATTGCTCAGATTCTCAATGTGTTAGTTGGGATAACTTGGTTGCATACACCAGGTGTATGGACACTTCCTATGGTGCTGTGCCTTACACAGTGGCATGATGCAGACTGATCCAAGGATACAATTTCAGAATCATTTTTCTCAATGGAAGTGTGAAGATACTGAAGTACCTGCTCTGTCTCTGAACTTGTTTGGTAAGAGTTTGTGGTTCAGAGCATGGAACAAGAAGCACGGCATTCTCCGTAGATATTCTGCTGCAAAAATTGAGGTGATTGCTGCTAACAGGAGCAAGTGAGGTCTCACAAGAGTGGCAGGAGTGCCAGAGTTGCCAGACAGTCTAAAAGAAGAATCCACTGTACTAGGAACCCACCCAGGAAAAAAACAATCTCTAAAGGAAACCAATGATTCAGATCTTAGGGACTAAGTATTGTCCACATTATAGCCAGCTCATATCAAGCCCCTTAGAAAATATGGTAATTCTAAGAAATGCACAGACATTTAGGACAAATGCTCGGAATTTAGGACATTTATAGAGTTGCGCAAAGTTTCATAAAAGTGAAACTATCATCTGATTCTTTATTCTGCTCTTTCTGAGCAGGTAGGGGATTTGGATTCCTTTTATCTCCCAGTATCTACAAGAGTTCTTTTGGTTCCCCTCTAAGTATCAATAATCCCATTTTAATGACAGAAGGCTAGAGGACAGGAAGAGGAAGAGATCATAGCCACATTTCATGTGGCATATCTGTGGCACACCAAGGAACAGATGTAGGTTACTGTTAAAATGAAAATATTTTTCAAGGACAAAATCACTTTCTAAAGTATTTTCCCTGTTTTTTTTTACTTTAAACACTCCATTCTTCCAAAACTACTATGCTTCATTTCCAGTTACAATTATTGACTAAAACCATCGGCATTAGCAACAACACTCATTGCCCGGATTTTATTTCACCCGAAGGCAGAGTCGTGTGAGATGCAGTACATACACATACAGGCAGAGCTAATTCCTAAGAGTTCTCCCATGAGAACTTGAATGTCTAATTAAACAGAAATGATGAAAGATTAATTGTCTTGAATGGGGTCCCACAGGTAATCTGTGGCAGAGTGAGGAATCCATTAAAGTCCTATTGGATCCCTGCCCAGTGTTCTCATCACCAGCCCATTTCTCCCTCCATGTTTATCTTCTGTTAAGCAAAGCTGAGGATCACATGGACTGCTAAGAAATTTTTGGCTGCTTGAGGTGTTGCAAGGCAATTAAAGAATATGCTGTCCAATCTTACATGGAAGTATTGAGAGTCAATCTTCATTTTTCAGCAATCTCCACAGGAGGCTTGAAGAAGGAGCAAAGTCTCTGTGTGATCTGTGCATTAAAAAACAGCCTGGCATGATTTGGACTTCAAAGAACCTTTGCCTTTAGAAAAAAAAGGACAGTAAGAGGTTTTACTCTACAGTTATTTACCTACTTTTAGAAGGTAAGCTCAACCAGCTGTCTACAGAATCTGTCTGGCCACCCAAATTTGGTAGCTTGAAGGGCTCAAAGGCAGATATAAAACGATCACCTAAGCAGAAGGAACAGCACAGTGATATACTGTCAATGAAACTGGAGGGAGGCATTGCATTGCACCCACTTTTGAAGCTCCTCTAGGAGCTGTGAGACATGGTGTGAGGAATAAAGCTGAGCTGCCACATGAAGGCAAGCAAAGGAAATTTAGCTGGAGTGATGATGACTCGTTACTACAAAAACTGTCAGTGAGAGAGATTTTTCTTATTCTGCAGATTGTCTGTAAGATTTTGGGACAGAGGCTGTTAAAGACTTCACAGCTTCCAGATCTTAATACCTGCAATGTAAGGCTTATTTCTCAAGAAATCTGAAAAAGAGGGAAATTTGTGAAACTGCCTTTCTGCAATCAGTGACTGTGAAGGTAAGACTGGGCTTGTTTCTATTTTTAGTGTTCCCATGAAATCCCATTGAAGGAAGAAAGGAAAAAACCTCAAGGCTGAGTTCCAAAACTCTAGCAGGTTCTGATTCAGTCCTTTCCTTTGATTTTTTGGCCCGGATACATTAGCACAAGTGTTATGATATGAACAGAAATGCTACAGTTCTTGTACATGGCACTTTTCAATATTTTTTTTTCAAAACCAACCAAACAAAAAGCCAAACCAAAGAATTTTTCATTTAACTGAAGAGTCTAGTTATCCTTAATAGTCTGCATAGAAAATAAAATGGAAACAAAACACTGCCTCTCCCAGTCCACAGCTCAGGGAAGGGCACAGATGTGCTCCACTTGCCCTGTGGTGGCAAAAACAGGGTGCTGCTGCTGAGGGGAGCAGGAAGGGTCAGGTTTCTCGCCTGGGCTACTCTTCCCAGTCCTTTCTGTGCCATTACCATTAAAGTAACACTGGGATACAAGCAGCTTTATGCAGTCCTTATTGACATTGTATCATCCACACAGAAAAGATTCAGTTCCTGGCCCACACCAGTGCTCCATCAATATTTTTGGCCTCACATGAATTTATTTCAGTGACAAAAATGGCTTAGTCAGCTGTTTCCTCCTGCTCCTTCATCCCACTGCCAAAGCCTGACTGCTCATCCTGCTCATCCCATGACTTCCTTAGCAGAGCCCGTTCAGTCATTTATTTGGCCACTCAGTGAACAAGATCAGAGAGCTGATCAGGGTTAAAAACCTAAAAACACAAAATTTGCTGGCTTATTTCTTACCCAGATCAATTCCCTAGTGAGTTCACAGTGCAGCACACAACACAAGAACGTCTGTGCTAGATCAGAGCACGGGTCCATTTGGTTGGTGTCCTGCTTCCAGCAGCAGAGCAGACACAGCAGGTGTTATCTAAGGAACGATGTTAGGGCAGGGCAAGCACTCAGGAATGCTTTCCCAGCCTCCTGTGACTTGTGACTCGGGGATGTCTTGAGTGAAAGTTAATGTTTTCATATTTAATATTCATTGATGGATTTTTCTTTCATTTATGTTCCTGATTGTTTTAGAATGTTTTTTAATCAAAGGAAATGTTTGCAACCCTACCCTGCAGTGGAACATTGTAGAACTATGTTCCACAGAGTCAATGAAGTGCCTCTTCTTGTTTGCCCTGGAAGTAGCGCCCAATAGTTTCCTTTTGTGCCCTTTGATTTTTATACTGGATGAAGCAAAGAACAGCCATACACTCTCTTCACCTTTCTTGTTCCACTACCTATTTTATAGATCATTTTTGTAGCTATCTCATTCAGCTCTTTCCCAGCCTCCAGAGGTCTTAAAATACCCTTAAGGGAGTTTCTTCAACTCAATAGACAGCAGAGACAGTAATGCAATGTAGGTATAAATGTGCACTGCCAGGGATCCTGGTAGCTTAAACTGAGGATAGAAATGGTCATGTAATAAGCCTGTAATTAATAAGAAATGTGTTTCTGGATAGACAGTCTTGCCAGGTGAACATAATTTCTGCTTCCTCTACCACTGCTTGCCAATGTCAACCAATGCCTCCAGCAGCTTTCCAGTTTTGTAAGTAAATAAAGAATTCAAATTAATAATTTAATATATTTCCTTTCATTCTCCCATTGCTCAGTTCTCAACTGCCTTCTCTTTAATCTTCCTTTATTTGCAAAATGCAAGTATTTTTTGAAGACTCTATTGTGGCTGGTTGAAATGTTTAACAAAATTCAACGTTCAGTGTTTCTTTTTGTTACTCCGAATATAAAATTTCCTTCGTCTTCCTTTGTCTTGTTTTCTGTAGATCTCCCAGTACTTCTTGCTTTCCATTTGTTTATATTTCTTAAAAGCCTCAAAGCTACTCCTTACAATCTAACTTGCCCTTTGTCACTCTTTGCCTCTGCTTACAATAGGATTTAGCCTGAAGACTGTTGCCAAATGTGTTTCTTAGATGTATTTTCTCATCTCAGGGAGTCAGAGTCAAATTATGCTACCCATTACCTGCTGTCTTAAATACATGTCCTCCAATACTGAGATACTTGTATTTTCTTGAGCCCTTCACCTGACAAACTCCAAAATCTGTGAGAAAGCCAGAATTTCTTGCTGCCCTGCCTACACCATGCTCATTTGTGACTTGAGCCCTGCATACCTTCGGCCCCAGCTGCTGCATGAGAGGAGCAGGAGCAGCTCTTGGTGCTTGGCTTTTCAGCAGCCCCTTCACAGAACAACCTCATGGTGTGCTGTCTTTTTAGGCTGAGTAATTTCCAAAGATCCAGGCAGAATTCAGGCATTCAAAGATTGTCTCATTTCATGTCTCACCAAGCTGGTGCTTACCTGAGCATCAGCCTGGGAGACACCAAACACTGTGTTGTGTGTTAGGAACCAGCAGAGTTGCACAGGATCCTGCAGCTTTTGAGGAGGGGAAAACAATGCTGTCCCCCAGGGAAAATGCTTCCAGTGGAGCTTTTCTGGGTGCACAACATCACCAAAGGGTCAGGACTGACATGGATTGATTTGAAATGCATCTTCTCTTCCCTCAGTAGAAAAAGAAACATAGAACATGTTTCTTAAAATGGCCTTTCCTGCACTCTTTAAGGGATCCTTGCCTTATTCAATCTGTTAGTGGGAGAAAGAAGGATGAGAATCTTTCTAAACAATTCTCTGAGCAAGCTGACTTCTATCTTGTGGCATTGTGTCAGATGCAAGCAGTACATGGATCCTGTATGGAGTATGCCACAGAAATAGATTCCAGCTTCACGCAGCCATTCCTGTTCTTAACAGAGCAAACCAGATGGTAGAGGAATACACAAAGAGAAATTTGCAATGGGGAAAAAAAAGACAAAAGTTGGTTTTTTTTTTTTTTGCAAGCTCCCTTTTGGAATGGTTAGTGGAAATAATCACATGCTGTTGTGCAAATTAAGGTTTTATCACTGTGCATTGGGACAGAGAGCATACAGGCTGAGCATGCAGCTTAGCCTCTCTCAGCTTTGAAGGGGTTGTGGATGCAGCTTGCCTTTGAGATGTTTTCTTTTGCAGGATTGCTTTTTTCATCTTCCTTGGATTATGTGCTGTGATCACATCACATCATCAGTTTGAACTGTGGTACATTGTGACACCAAATCAGGGCCATAGGAGCCCTGAACCAGCTCTCTGGAACTGGAAGGGAAGCTTCAGTGGCATCTGAATCCACCCCCTTCTCCCCACCGCCTTACCTGACAGTGCCCATCTTCTTTCTTTATTGTGAAAAGGGGGAAGAGTGCTCTTTTTCTTCATGAAAATAGGGGATCTAAATGCATTTTCCCACACATGCATGGCTATTTCCAATAGGTAGGACAAATACATCCTGTCTTGCTTTCTCCAAGAGTCTGTGTAAACCTCTTACAGTCACCTGAGCCACCCACATTCCTTTTGTTGCCCTTATATAAAACGGTCTTTACTGTAGCAGGCAAAATATTTACACTATTTCTTTCTGCCGACTCAATTGCTGCCTTTCTGCCCGGTCTGTCCCCAGGACCCGGAGCCTTGCATGACAGCGCTGCCTTCTGCTTCCCTTACTTTGAGCACTACCAGCTGAGCTTCAAAAGTGGGCAATTTAAATTATCAGTCGGACAAAACAGGCTCCTTTTAGCTCTCTTAAAAGCTTTTTAGCTCAGAGCTTTTCCTGCTTTGCTTTCACATTGCCTTTAAAAGCAAGACTGACAGAAGAGATTAAGTTGCTTCTGGCTGCACTGGATAGAAGCAGATTAACGCAGCTGGATCCAACCCTGGGAAGCCCAGCCTGGATATGTATGTTAGCACAGCCCCGGCAATGTATAAGCAAGAGTCGTTTGTGTTGATCTTTTTCAGGATGATGAGTTTGTGATTAACTCTTTTGTGTGGAGCTTGCCTGTGTAGGAAGCTGGTACACAGCGGGATGCTGATGGAAAAGCTCCCGAGGTGTCAGCCCTCCCTCTCACCAGAGCTCTGCAGCCACTCCGCTGGCTACAGCAGGGATTTTGTTTGCCCTCTATCACCTTTGAGATTTTTTTTTTCTTTTTTTTTTTGCTGTGAGCAGGATGGCTGGGGAAGAAAGGAAATCTTCCATCTGAGAAAGGTTTAGTACAGCCTGCTTAGCTGATGCTAAGAAGTCCAATCCTGCATGGTGGATGCGCACATCTGAGTTGCAGGAAAGCAATTAAACTCCACAACAAATGCAAAAGAGATGTTACTGGGCAAATGGTAGGCTGTTTTCTTGCTCTTTTATTTGTTTTTAGGGCTGAAGATTTGGGTTTTCGGCATGGGCTTATTAATCTAAAATGACTGTGAATAAATAGCTAAATATCAAATAAAAATACATCAGTTTTGTGGGACATCTATGAATTATAATGTTCAAGAGGAATCCAAGAGGCCCCAAATTCAGCAAACTATCTTAGTCAAGCAGGTAGCATTTTTCATGCTTTAATAAAGAAAAGCACAGTAGATCCTGCAGTATGCCCATTCTCCCTTCCAAGGGGCTGGCTGCAGGAGCTGCAGCAAAGGGCAGGAGAGGGCAGCAGATGCATCAGCTCCAGCAGATGCATCAGTTCCACGTGTGCTACGTGTGGTCCCTGCTCATGTTCCTGTTTAAGATTCCCGAGGGTGGGAGGAGTGACCCTACAACCTTTCCATGCCCCCAGTCTGCCGTTAGCTGACTTGAGATAACATTATTTGCCAGCCTCAAAGAAGAGTGGTGAGGATAAAAGCCCTTGAAGGGGCTTGACACAGGACTGCTGAGAGCAATGAGAAGTTTCCTTCCTGGTTAGAATGGGGCATTCAGAGCAAATCTTTGCTAGCAAAGTGTATCTGCTGGATAAGCTCAAAGCCAGAGAGAACATCAATATAGCTGTTACAGTGTTCACATCTGAATCCCAACCAATATCTTAAGGTGTCTTTTTTTTCATTATTTTTTAATTTTCACATGGCATTAGTCCAGGACATATTTACACATAACAGTTTTGAAATCACACACCCCCCTAGGCTGCATGAAATATTTCTACACAGCATAATTTTTCAGAGACAGTAAATCAGACCATCTCAGATACATACCTATAAATTTTAATGAATGCACAATATCCCTGTCACTTCTACCTCCCTTGTCTAATGACACATTTTCTCTATTTCCATCACATCTTCTTCCATATCAAGGTGAAGGAATGAAACTGAACGCTGCTGACTTAACAGTAAATTGAGCAGGAAAGATTCTACAGTGGACTGGGGAAAATGATCATTCATTTTGCAGGCTTAGTGCCAACAGCACTGCCTTGTAGCTCCAATTATCTGATATTTTAGTGATTACACTCAGTTAAGCAGGGATAATTGAAGCAATTTTCAGCATCTTCACCAGACAAGCCAGAGGCATGACCTTATCTTAGATAACACAAAATGAGATTTGAATGAGCTTTTATCCTTTTTTTTTTTTTTTTTTCTAACAGTAAGCAGGCTTAATTACAGGAGAAAATTAGCAAAGGCAATGGTATCTCTTCCAACCTTCAAGTTTTCAGATGGTGTCTGGTGACTGACTGGGGACACCTCTTAGCTAAGCACAAACTCAGGGATTTCGTATAATTCCCTTTGAGCTCTGTGGTTGTTGAATGGATTTTGAGTGCGAGAATTCTGGAACTAAGGATAACTGTAAATCTCCAATTTTAATTGTTATTTTTCTAACTTTTGCTGACTAGAGTATGTTCTACATGGTATCTCCAGCATGAACTAAATATCCATAAAAATGCTAAGGCTGATTTCATCAGGCCACCTGCAGGGAATGGGGGAATAAATGGGGTTTATCTGCCTGAACCCGAGATGCCCCAGGGTGAACTGCTCGCCCCATCAGCTGTTCCAGGACAGCTGAATGTGCTGTAGCTGCTGCTCTCCAGCTCTGCAAAGCAGGGCATTTCACATGACTCCAGAGATCTACAGTCTGTCAATCAAATCAAGGGTCTAAATGGTGTTCAGAAAAACTTCTGCCTTCCTGGCTCAAAAGACAGACAGGAAAACATCAGTGGTGTTCTTCACTTGCAATGGATACTGTCTTATTTCTGCTCAGCACAGGAGCTATAAAGAGATCACTCCAGGACTACTCAAGACCTTGGCTGTTGCCATAATAATCACCCTTTGGAAATAAGCTACACCATGACTTTACCCTCTACCTCTGGCAAACCAGAACCTGACACTGTTAGTTATACTTTGTATTGCTTTGGCCTTTTGGCTATAGCTCACACACAGCAAGTATTGTGTCTGGGCTTTTCCCTTAAGTCCATAATATCACAAAGAGAGCCACCAGGGCACAAAAGATTTTTTTTGTTGTTGTTCTGTGAGAACAGGCCCCAGGAAAATGAACAATCCAAAAAAGCCAATTTTTACTTGCATTACACATTCCTACATATACAGGTAACAAGGTCTGTTAGCTGATTCCTCTTAGACTAGAGCATCAGTTTATTGTTTTCAGTTTGAAGCAGGACAGAGCAGTTCATAAAATATGGCAAAGAATATACATATATTAATTAAGAGGTAGTTCAAAGAGTACCTGTAAAAAAGTTCAAAAGTTTGTTTGCAATATTTTGGCCTTGAGAGGTTTAGTTTTCTAGGACTGGAGAAAAAACCTATTGGTTACTTACATCTATTTTCTCACTTTAAATCAAACCTTCAGATTTACTGGCAGCATTTGAAAACACTATTATTTTGGTGGAAATGTCACATACCTAACTATTCTATGGGGAGAAGCACTAGACTGCTTTAGTTAAAAAATACGAATGAAATAAAATTACAAAGGCATAAATGAGGACTTCAAGCCCAGAGGAATGCAATGTTGGGCATATAGTGTCAGATTGGCCTGTGTGGGTAGGATAGCTTGACTGTTTATTTCTTAGCAGTTCACAAATCTGCTCCCAAACGCAGAGGCTGCACAGGCAGCTCAGCACAGGAGGGGCAGGGGGTGCACAGCCCAGCCTAATGCCAATGGGAAAAGGGGCAAGGGAAGAGGATTTCCTCAACAGACAAGGAAACAAACCCAGATGAGGCCATACTTATCCCTGGTGGCAGTCAGGAGATTGGTGCCACTGTTCATAAATCCAAGAGGAAGTGTTCCCAGAGCTACAATTCAAGAACTCCTTTGCCAGATCCTTTACACAGATTCAAGGTGTTCAAACCAGTGGGTGGGAATTGTGTGACAGAGGAATTGTAGGCATCCCTCTCTATGACCACCAAACACAAGACCTCCATGGCCATGTGTCCCCACAGAAGCAGAGCTAAGCAAGTTATTCAAGGAAAAGACTGAAGGGACTATATGTAAAACATTTTAGGTCACGTAGAGAAATCAGCAGAGCCCAAGAACATGCATACATGTGAGAGTGGGGGGCCTCTTGTCCTTGCTGTAATGTCTGTGGCCTGATTTCCAGCTCTGATATATTGCATCACTACCCACCATGATGGCCTGTCTGGCTTTCCTCTTAGATCCAGGTTCACACGTGTCTTTGTGTAAACAAGGAGGGATCTGGGAGTTACTCCCCATTTAGTTTGGTATGGGCAACATGAGAATCTGGTCCTTACGCCTCCTTATCATGCGGAGTTAAGAAAAAACACAGCTTTTAAATGTCTCACAGCTTTTAAATGTCAGTCAGCTGTGGCAGCCTTTTCATTTCTGCTCATTTCTGTTTATCAACACCTTTCCCACCTCTTCCCACTGTACCAAACTGGAGGAGACAAAACATCCTTCTGGACCCATCCCAACTACAGACCTCATTTAAATTTTCTCGAGTCTAGCCACAGCTGAAGGTGTTTCAGAAAAATAGCACAGGCCACTATTCTTAGTCTGTAAGCCTCTCCAGATTTTCTTTGAAATCTCAAGAGGATTCCCAATTTTCCTAAATTAACCTCCCCTATAGATTTCCCAAAATCGAACATCTCAACTACTCTTTGTCACTTGTTTCCACATAGAGATCAAACTGTAAACCAGCAAAGACTGAGACAAAGATATTTTTCATGGCCAGCATACAGTAAGACTCTCACAGAAAGAGATATTTGCTCATTTCCAAGACTGTGTTTTTAATGGCATTTATTTAGAAGCCTTTATTTACTGAGAAGCTTTGAGACCTTATTTAATTTATAGATCTTGCGTAGAACAATAGCAGTGGCTCAGGCTGTGAAATGCCACTTTGTTGCTTTTCCCCACTGCTGCCCAGAGTGTGAATGCTCCTGATGGTGCCTATTTGGCTTTAGCATGTCAGACACGGACCAGACAGGATGCTGAAGAAAGAAACTGGTGTCCTTCATTTCCAAGGCCTGGCTCATTACACAGGATGATGAATTTGCCCTGTTTATATATTCTGCTGCTACCACTTATAGCCATACGTGACATGAGCCTGAGGAGACGTGAGCAGACCTAAAACGATCTTCCAGGCAGTCAACATCTCAGGAAAAATATTGCATGGAAAGCTTAGAAGCCCAGATTATCCACATACAATAAATGGCACGAGTGCAAACAGCATCCTGCTTGTTAAGCTCTTTTAGACACTGGAGCCACTTGGACCAGCTGAAATGTCAGGCTAAGACTGCTGCAAAGGAGGAGCAGGGTCAGATGTGAACACTGATCTCTGTCTGAGGCAGCACATTACCCAGTGTGCGACTGTGCAGCCTCTGCAATGGGTTCTGGTGCACAGCATGGGCTGAGTTCTGCCAGAGCAGCTTCTCTGAAAGCCTCATCTGTACTCAGTAGGAGACAGCGACGTGGCACAAGAAAGCAGCAGTCCAGGTATTCACAGGTAAAACTGGAAACACTTCTGGAAAAAAATAGGCACTTCATTATTTGTACTTCTGTAAGTATCTCTTGGAAATGAGTCACTGACCCACCTGCTCTCATAACTGACCGCTTAGAGGTCACTAAAGCAAGATTACCTTGACTTCATAGAGGCAGTTCTCTTTCCAGGGCTCAAGTCGATGCCATGGCTGAAAGCTGACTAGAACCAAACCAAACAGCAGAATGCTGACACTGACGACCACTGTGATGGCTGGCCCTCTGCAGAGAGCAGTGAGGCTCTTCAGAGCTAACAGAGATAAGGCACGACTCACTGGTATTCACAATACCTGGATTAAGAATCAAGCATGATCAAAAATTCATATCAGAGAATTAGCCTGGTGATAGCCAAGAAAAGCCAGGCTGGTCATTAGCAGAGTTTGCTACGCATGAGAAAGCATTTACATGCAGCTAGGGCAGCTTTGCCCTCCTGGGTTTTGCCAAATGCCAGAGGCAGCTGCCGGTGCTGGCCGCACACCACCCCACTGTGCCACATCTGGAACCGTGCAGGGCTTCCAGGCAAACACCGTGCTCAGGTTCAGCTCCAGTGCAGCACCAGAGCCACCTTCTTCAGGAAGATGCTTGGGCAGAGGGGACTCCCCTGCCCTGACATCCCCCTCCTCCCCATCACAGCCACAGGAAGGACGTGTGCTTTGCAGACCCTGAGGGGAAATAACAAGAATTGCTTAGGAAATGTTGGCCGCTGCTCTTTCGGTCGTCATACCTTCATCAACTGGCACGCTATGGTTAAACCCTTGGGTCTGGACAAGCTGAACCCCTCACCTTTGAACTCCTGTGATGTTCAGGTTATGGGCCCAGATTCACTCCCACCGTGAATTAAAATAATCTTATTTCCCTTACCTAATGCCGTGCTTCTAGTATAGGGTTGCAAGGAGAAACACGCTCCATCTACCTTCCCTGACACCGGTCTGTGTGTGCTACTGAGGAGAAGTACAAAGACTTTGGATCATCAGTCTGGTTGTCCTCCATCCCAATGTTCCCTCCTGCAGAGCAGTTCTGACTGTCTTCCGAGATCAGATTCTGCAGAATGTAAAGGTTGGATATGAACTATCCTGTTTTCCATTTCTGCTGTCTTTCTGCACTGATACCCATCGCAGCTGTCCTGCAGAGCTTGACCAGACTAACCTTCGAAAGAATTACTACTTCTACTAAAGAAAGACCATCTCAGAGAATACAGGTCGAGGTTTAAACCACAGACAGATGTTGCCTATGGGTTTCCCCAGTACTCAAGTGGAGGCCCAAAACTGGAATAGATGATATGTATATCCAGACAGCAGCAGCTCTTACTCAGTTGGCCTCTGGTTTCTGGCACTACAGAGCTCAACTGAGCTCAGCTGTGGTTTTCTCTCTCTGAGATGTACCACCTGTTTTAAACACAACCCTGTAGAAATTTTATTTCCTTCCCTTCCAGCTCACAAAAGAGGTGTTTTTCTTTTAGTTGGTGGGGAGAAAATTCTGCTTTGTGAAGTCACATGGGACTCTTGGGTCTGCTCTTGACACAGTGGCTAAAGGCCATTTACATTACTTCATGTACCTCTTTGAAGAGTTTTCCAGATAGATTATTTCAGTAAGGTAAATAAACCAGGATATTTTATGTTGCTAGCTATTGTCCTGTAATATTAGGCGTTTTTCTCAGTGTTCCTGATCTTCTGCATTGGTCTACTCTCATACACCAACATTAGAGTTTGAGTCTACACCTTCCCTTTTCCACAGAACAGTCTGTTCCTCACCTGAGGATGTGTATCTCTAATGGTTTGCCTCTCTTCCAGCCTGGAATATCGTACACGTTTCCCCTGCCATTAGTGGTTTAACTTTCTGCTCCTCTTGGCCTTCAAAGTGACCCAACCTCCCAAAGTCAGGAGGCAGATGCCAGTCTCAGGATATCTTTTCTCTGGTGAGAGAGACACCTACAAAGGTAATCAACTCTGTAAGGGTTCATAGCAAGCTCCTCCCAGAATAGATGACTTCTCACTGACAGGAACAGGCTCCACTGCAGACAGCCAACACCGTCATCAGGGGCTGGGTCCCTGCCTGTGCCTGCCAGAGTCAGCACAAACACCAAACACCACCCGAAAATAAACCACAAGGATGGTTAAGCACGTAGACTGCACATGCACCCACTTCATCTTCCCTTCGCTGATGATATTCACTCACATGAGGAACTGCTGGACGCTCAGTGGAGGTTCCATGGGAGTCTGAGACCATCCGTGCTGATGGTCTCACATCCAACAGCAGACTTCATCAAACCAGATTTTCCTGCAGCTTTTGCAGTTAGGCTTTCCAGATGAAGATGCCTCACAGATATCAGAGTTTGGAGATGAGGAAAGAAGAGTGGGAGACTGAGCTGCCATCACAGGAAATGCTTCCAACTGGGCTCAAAGAAGTCATCTAGCCCACTCTTCTGTGCAAACGTAACTTCAAATATGCACTTTCGCACATATATTCCTCCTCTCCGGTAGTGATCCCCTCCTTTTTTCCCAAGTATTCTCTTCTAATTCTTCATTATCCTCACTGATAGAAAACCACTGCTGCTGTCAAGTTGAATGTTTAGTTTCCTTGCTTCCTGTCAGCCCAGATGTTTCTGGAGAAGAGATAATTTCTTTAGTTAATTTCTTTAGTAGGTATTATGCCATTATATCTGTACCAGGAACATCACTCAGCATGGTTATTCGTATATCACATGAACAGTGCAAGTTGCTGCATATTATTACATAGCAAAATAACTAGATAAGCACGTTATATAGACTATGACATTTTTTATTGTTCTGATAAAAAATTATTTAGTTTTGCAATTCAAGCTTTTTCTGTGATTATTATTTGTTATTGAATAGAGGTTTGTTAGGGTTTTTTTTTTTTTTTAATTAAATCATCACCTGTAACAACTCTACTAGTTCTTCACCTGAAAACTAGTAGTTTAATGGAAAAACACATTTCAGGGACTGTCTGGAAGAACCACAACTATGGGGAGCGTTCCTTTCATTCTACCTTCATTTCTCATAAGCTCTGAAAAGTCATAACAGGAAATAAATGTAAAGGCATCTCAGGAAGCCATTTAATCCATCCTTCTGCTCCAGGGCTGAATCTGAACTGAGAATTTATAAGAAATAATGGAAGGCAGCCTAAGGAATTACTTTCTTCCTGAGTCACCTAAATTTCATTTTTCTAAAGGATTCCAGTGCTTTGGTCTAGTTTACCTTACAAAAGCCATTTTTCTGTCTAGAAACACTAAAATTATGCTCTTTCTTCTATTGAAGGAGTTCTTTGTTACTACAAACCTCATTGTACAGCTAATATTCTGTCAAGACTATGAAAACATGCAGGTCTTACATGGCAACATCTCAAACTCTGAGTGACACCACCATGTTGTTAGGAGACCAGAGATCTTTAGAAAATTTCACATGAGGGGTCTCCAGCTCATGTTGGTGAATTTTCATACCAAACACTTCTGTCCAATACAACTGATAGGAGTTATTATACACCTTCCCTGCATAGATGTATTGACCTAAAAAAAAAAAGAAGAGGGGAGCCAGGGTGACATATGAATGTCTTCTGAAGTAAAATAATAATAAAAGTCACTGAAATCCGGTATCCAGGAGTAATCTGTAAGAAAAATGGAAAAGACAGACTAAGGGGAAGAAAGATGAAAGGATCTGAAATAACTCTGTATGAGGAAAGATGATGTACATTAAAAAGCTTGAACCTGTGAAAGAGATGATTTAGGGTGTCAGCCTTCATAGCAACAGTGAAGCATCTTCTTTAGGATGTGTCAAGTAACTCTGTACATCTCCTGATTATACTGACTGGATGTGCTGGGGTTGAGTGTGATCCAGTGAGGTACAGGTGTCTGAACTGTAGTCACAGGAAACTCAGCCATGTTCATGTACAGAATTGCTATAAACAGACTTTCCTTAGGTTTCATTTCTACGAAATGGCCATGTGAAATAGTGAGAGCAACAAAACCCCCTAGAGAAAACCAAACTTATGCCTACAATAGATTTTGCAAGCTAGGAGGGATTGGCTGATGGCCAGGAAGCTCAAAACACTCATCAGAGACAGAAAAAAGTTCCTTCTGATTCCAGCACTTGAGCACAGATTGTCCCTGGCTGGTTTCCTCGGGCCCTTCTGTGGCTCGTGGCGTCCCTGTCCTCAGGCACTTTCCACCAAACCTCTCACACGCAGGGCAGAGAAAACACACCCACTTTGGGATGCACATAGGGTCCTGCAAGGACTTCAGTCTTTTTCCTGACCGTTTTATGTTCCCATTTGAGGTTTTAGAGGGAAGGAAGAAAAGATTCTGTGCTTCCAGCAGAATGAAAAGGGACAAGATATGGTACAAAGGTGTGAGACAGAAAACGTCTCTGTTTGCAAGTGTACCAGTTAGTCTGTTAAAAAAAAATGTTTCTTGCTACTAACCTTATCTCTCATCACAAACAATTGAACTGTCATTATTATTCTACTGTAATTTATAACACCCTTTAAGATTTTTTAACCCATCTGTTCCTGTAGGGATTATAAGGCAAGCAAACTGATTATCACCTTGCCAACGCTTATCATCAGGTGGCTGTGACTGTTTAGATTGCTGTCCAAAGACAACAAGAAGTACATTAACTGAGAACAAAAGGTATTGTTTAAAAAAACAACGGTTACCATTAAGCCTTCATTATATAGATCAGATAAATCCAGTGATAATATAGAGATCATGACCTCTGGGTTCCCCACCAGGCTCACTGCAATTTTATTTTATCATCACTGTGTATCCTAATAAAACAGTGTGTGCCACAAAAACACACCCGTCAGCATTGCCTTTCCAAAGGCTGCTTTGCAGCATTTGTTGTTTAACTGCACATTCCCTAATTGTTTCTGATTGGTTTAATTGGACATTCAGAGGTTGGGATTAGATTTTAAAGAACCCTGGGATGAAGTGAGTTCCTGCATATGAATTTCTCCAGCTGTGTTAACAAACAGGAGGCAAAACAGATGGATGGCAGAAACATAGAGGGCTCAAAGCACTTCGGTGCTTGGGCAATCAATTAGTACCTCCAAAACTTATTAATGCTTTAATAAAGTGAACTTCCACATCTCTCAAAGAGCAGCAGATCATGACTATTGTTGACACACCAAGCTGTACAAGAGAAATCTCTATTGCAGGGTATAGATTTGTGTGTCCAATCTCTCTGGTTTTTGCAGGATATTCTGCCTTCATGGCCATGGGCCCCAGACTCAGGCATTTGACACTGATCTGCCAGACACCAATCTTTGTTGGTTGCAGCAAATGGATTTCAGTCTTGGAGTTATTGACAGCATCCACTGAAGAGGAAAGTAAAGACACACGGGGGAAACTTTCTAACTGGAGCTAAACAAAGCTAAGATCAGACAGATTTGCAGGGGGTTATGGGAAGGACAACAAATATTTTTTATGTCCTCTTCTAGCATTTCAAGTAAATTAGAGATGGTGCTTATCTTGTTTTCTGTGTAAGTGGAAAATTTTGATGATGAAATATTAAGGGGTACATTTGGGATTATCTGATCTTGCTGTAGGCAAGCAAAGTAGAAACTACAATATTAAATTTAGACATGGGGCAATCAGAGTCTAAACTTGTAGAGACCATGGACGAGATAAGGAACAGGTTAACAAATCCATCTATTGCAGTTTAAGAATGCGTCCTCCACTCTACCCCATTCCTGGAATTAACAGCCCGTTCCTGTGACAGAAAGGTATGTTCAAATAAATTAAACAATTTTCACTGAAATGGCTGAGACTTGAGAAGACATTGTTTTTCCAGCTTTGCTTTGTTCATTAAACAGTGCCTTAGAGGAGGAGCAGAAGTGGCAGAGAACAATGACTTCTTAAACCATTTGCCTTGAATACATCTTCAGTGCCCTTCGGCACAGAGGAACATCAGCAGAGTGAGGTTCAACCAGCATCTATATGTACTGAATATGAGACACCATGCAAAAAGCATGATTGAATCCTCAACCCTTTCTAGAAATCAAGGCTGGCCTCTGAACCAGGTCAAGTTCTCTCACCAAATCTGAAGGGTCGTGACAAGGATATTTCCAACTTTGGCATTACATCTACTTTTTGTATCACAGAAGGGACTCAAACCCATGGCTTTGTCTATGAGAAAGTACCCAAACCATCTGGCTGGGTAAGGTCCCCTGTGCTTTTCAGTGGGATCTGTGCCCTGATGTAAACAAAACCACAGAACCTTGGGGCCTACAAAGAGAGAAAGTTTTTTCCCAGAGTGTTTGGGGTGAAATATTGCACATTCAAACTGAACAGGGAAGTCTTAGATGAGTTTTAAGCATTGTCATGTATAAGCGACCACTGAAACTGTGCATTCTTAGACTTGGCTTCCTAAGAACTTTCTCAGATCTAATCGTTCTGGCCTTTTTGCTTTCCCAAAAATTATCAAGAATCCCTGGATTTTTTACCATAATTAAATTATCCACAAATATTTATTTTATTTGCTTAAATCAAGTTTCTGAAATCTACAGTGTGGGCAGAATAGAAGCAAGACAGAACTTGGACTAAATAAATGTGAGGGCAATGAATGTCGGGGTTGTTAAGAGAAGCAGATGGTTAGGGATTGAACTGACTTGAACGACTTATCTAAAATAAAAATGAAATAGAAATCTGTAGAGGACTGGGATTTTTAGGGAGTTTTGACATCCCATGTTTCCAGTCAGGCAGCTGGCAGTGCAGTGTGTGCTTTTCTCATAGTGTTTTGGGTTGTCTTCTTCCATCAGACCAGGAAAACCATTACTTGTAGACCCTACAGAGAGGATGTTGGTGCCTTTGCAGATCCTTTGGCTGCACTTTTTCGAAGTTTCAGAGGAATTTAGTTGAATGAGCTTATATGAGGGGATGGTTATCTGACTTTTACTTTACTGCTGTATTTGGTCCCCCAGTAATCATGTAACACATCCACCCAGTGCTCACTCGCACCAGTAAAATCAGAAAACATCTGTGTCCTGTGTCTGAAGACCCACAATCTGAATACTCCTATGTCAGTCACTTTTTATTACCCACTTCTTGCTAGGCTTGATAGAAGGTCTTGCTTACTTCTGCATGTTACTGTGCCCAATACTGTGTCATCTTTACTGTTTTCTTGCATTTAATACAACAGAAGACATGACTTCTGTATAAATGTGGGCAAATTCATGCTGTGAACAGGGAAAAAGGGAGGACAATAATGGGAGAATATCTTGGAACTGGATCCACAGAGGAGCTGCAGTCCTAGACTTAGAATAGTCAGTCTATTTTTGCTTCTTTCTTGGCACAATATTTTTCTTTGGGTTTCTTCTGAATTCAGGATGTAGGTAAATTCATTCAATAAACAGATGATATAGCTCAAGATATTATTCCACTCTTCCCCAGAGCTCGTTCAACCCTGAGAGCTCAGACTGAACTTCTGCAGGAGGTGGTTTGGAGCTGAGCCATCAGATCCTCTGCTGAAGTAGCTGAGGACTCTCCTCAAGGCAGCAGCTTCTGACAGCAGAGCAGAGCTGAGCAGCAAGGGAGCTGCAACAGCCTGACCCACCACCACAACTAATGGCAGCTAATGGAAAATTTGTGTCCAAGTATTTTCTCTTACAATTCTTTTCTACTTGATTGTTTGGAGGCAAGGAGACCCCCATTATTAGTGAAAACTGCCTGCAGAAATACACCTGACCCTAATTTAATGTGTTTCCCTGTGTCAAGAGGCACTAAGAGCCTGGTGTGGATAAGGCCAAGTATAAATAGCCAGTCACACATCCAGTTTAAATTTAGATATTTACTTATACAACATCCCAGAATCCAGCCAAATTCAGCTCAGTTGCACCCAAGTTGGAAACATTCTGAAGGCAAGGCAGAACTCAGGAGTATTCCCAGGCACTGGTGCATCAACAAGAATTTGAGGACTGTATTTTAACAGAAAGAGAAGCATTTACAGATATTATTAATGTACTTAACGTCTGGAAGAAAAGAGATCTCACGTGACCTACTAATACTGTTAAGTTGGGGAATTTCCCTTCACAGCTGATGGATGCAACCTTAGCTGATGGATTAATCCTCAAAGCCCTAAACCAGAAATGCTGCTGCTGGAGGTATTCCTTCTGGGCAATGTGGCAGGGGCTGGCCCTGCTGTTTGCAAAGGTTAGAAACACATCTCTCCTGTCACAGAGACGTGAGCAAGGCAGGTCGGATTCCCTCACCCTGGTGTAGGGACAGTCAGCAGGTCTGCAGGTGCTGCAGTCAGAGGCACTGAAGGACTGTTCAGAGCCAGGTGATGCAATGTCAGATTTTAGCATCCATTTCATTACAGCTGCTTCTTTGCTCATCAAAACAACGATGTCAGATACAGTATTGCATATCTGAGTCACCAAAAATGCGTATGTATGATTTACAGGGCTCTCATTATAGTCATGTAAGTAAATTCATGTTCATGATTATCTGTCCTACAGATGTCTAAAGACTGGCTACTAGTCAGGGGACAAAAGCAAGATCAGCATCACTGAGACCAGTTTCCCTTGCATAATCAGTGTGTTTTATCTCTGCACAGGAGGTACCAGTTCATCACCAGCCCCTCTGTGGAGGCTGCCGACAAAGAGGCTAATCAGTCCCAAATCGTGTGGCTTCCTGAAGCAGACACATGACACTGAGGCTGAGACCACCAGCTCTCTTCTCACAAGCCACAAAACGTGCATCAGAGGGGTATGATGTTCTGCTCATTAGACAGAGGTGAAAGGCTCTATATCCTATTACAGATCCCCTGGGCCAGCTAGTCTCCCTGTTTACATTTTTGTCAGAAAAAATCAAGGTTGTTTTTACATTTGTGGATGGAAAGGCAGCAACAGGAGCGCATGTGAAGTGGCACCTCTTAGTCCCCCATCTGACTCCCTGTTGGATAGCAGCCAAGGAAGGAAGGCAATTGCCAACTCTCCAGCTGTGAGAATGGGGACATGCTAAACCAGCGATTTCTCTGGCACCTGATGGAAACGATGGGGAATCTCAGTGTTCCTAAAGTCACCTTCTAAGCTGACTGTTGCATCCTGGTGACCATGCAGGTCTAGGCTACCACACACAGATCCAAGAGCACGTGCCTCCTGGTGCCTTCAATAAAGAGCATGTCTATGGGGAGCTCTCCAGCCTTGGGTCCTGCGGTGGCCCAGGCTTGGAGAACTTGACTCATCAGAATCTCTCTATGGCCTTTGGGAATATGATTGCTTTTCACACTCTGGCATGTTGCGGTGGCCCAGCCCACCTTGGGGCTGAGTGACATCAAGTGGGTGGACTTTCCCACTCAAGACTCCGACCCCGAGGGCGGGACAGATGACTGAAGTGCCTTCCCACCAGGTGCCACTCTCACCGTATCTCCATCCTAATTTCCAGAATCCTCTATGTTCTTTCAAAACCCATTGGTTTATCCCTTTATGTATATTCATACCTCTCGTTGAATATTCATTTAGATCTGGAAAGTCCTGTACTGTTTGATTCCCCATTGGTTTATTCAAATTTGTTCCTCCCCTATGTCTTTGTGATTTGTCCCCTGTCATCCCTTGTCACCCTCTGATTGGTTTATTCCTTTGTTCCGCCCTTGCTCCGCCCCTGCTTAAAAGGGCGAGCAACAGACCTTCTTGGCCCTTTCCTCGTTGTCTCCCCTTTCGGCATGAAACAATAAAGCTGGGATTGAAGGCAACAGAAGGGTCCCTCTTTCATTCCTCGCCCTTGCCTTGTCGCTTAGCAACCACCTCGCTGCAGCCTGCTCCTCTGTGAGCCTCCTTCAGACAGACACACTGAAGGCTTCCAGCTGCCACACTGAACTTTTTTGGCCACGCTGCCGGAGCACAGTAACTGTGGCCTGCCAGGCCACTGAGCGGCCAGCGAGCAGCGCGTAACACTGGTATGGGATCACGACATCCTGAGTTGCAAAAAGATGCCCAGACCCCTGTTGCTACTGAAATTACAAATATTTAAAATAACAGTGAATGATCCTTCTAAGAGTAATCAATAAGGGTAACTCATAGCAAAACAGCATTCATGTTTCCATAATGCTGAATTAGTGTTCTCAGTCTTAGTGATTCACCTATCTATGCTTCCAGCCAGCAGACTAGTTTCTGGCAAGGTTTTGACCTGACTAATTAGCTTTTTCCAAGATGAGAAACAATCAGAGGAGCTAGCACATGTCTGGGAGCACTGCTGACCAAGTCTGGGTGCAGATCTTTCTTTGCTTTGGGAGTCAGGAGAATCTCTTTGTCTGGCTTTTGTAATCTCGTCTGTAGGTCTGGAAGATAGAAAAGTACACATGCAAATCATTGCACACCAACTGGCCTCAATGTCCAAGGACAGTCCCAAGTACATGTCACTCAATGGGACACTCACAACCTAAATGTCTGACTTCAAAGACCAGTGCAGTGCTGTGGTATTTGCTGCTGCTGCTGGAAGCTTCACAGCACCCTGCGGAGAAGCACATCTCATGTAGTCAGGGATCATCTATTTTACACACTGCATGCAGGTGTTCCTTCTTACAGATATTTGGGCCAGCAGTTCCACTCTTCTCTCACTTCTTTGTATGAGAAGCCAACATTTTGTTCACAGGACATGATGGACCATGTGTCATAGGCTGTGGAGTCCTAAGGAAAGAAGCCCTCAGGCACTGTCCTATGGATTGCCCTTTTCTGTTCATCTGCCTCATGGTGCAACCCCAGTCCATCAGTGAGAGTCGTGAAGGAAAAAGTTCCTTGGGAAAAGGCAAGAGGTGGGATGAACTGTTCTGGCAGGGCTGATTTGAACCTAAATATAGTATAAAGTCTTTTAAGTATGTTGTCTTTTTGAAGGCTTTTAACCCTCTCAGTTCACCAATCATACCACAGTCATTTTCTTGAAGGAACCAATTTAAAATATACTCCCTTCTTTGATCTGGAAAGCAGTTCCACTTGTTTCAGTTCCACTCTCAATTGTCCACACCTCTGCCTCCTCTCACAGCTGTCCTGTTGCCTCTTCTCCATTCTCTGCCTCCTCCTTCTCTTTAGCTCTTTTGCTTCCTCATCTTCATTGCCGTCACTTGCCCTCCACCAACTTACAGAAATCTTCTCCAGCTCCTTCCTCCCCATCTCTCAATAGCCAAAGCAATTTTTCTGTTTTGTTGTTGTAATTGCCTGTGGGCAGCATCACAGCCTGAAGACTTCACTCTACTGAGGCATGTGGGAGCCTTGCCATTGATCCTGACTCCCTCAGTGGAGCCAGATTTCTCCTGAAAAGTTTTGATGATTTCTTTACTTTTCTGCAAGCTAGAAAGGCATGCATGCAAACCGGCTCCTCCATTGGATTCATCAAAAGCCAGCAGTAGCTGATGAGTGAAATGTAATTAAGATGTGATTATAGAATGAAACTTACAGTTTAGTCCATTTCCTCTAAATCTTTCTGAGTTCTCAAGTTTACTTTGTTCATGTGTAAATAGTTTGATATTATGGATCCCAGACCACCTCAGCTGTTTCAGTTACTTTGTGTGAAGTTAGAGGAAAGGTACTAGAAATGATGGCTGCAATCTGCTGCTTTGGCCCAAACGTAATCTACACCAGATTGCCCAAGTTTCTGAACTTCACGGCATCATAAATCTGTGCAATTATAAATGTAGAGGCAAGAAGTACGTAGGTTCAATGAAAATATCTGAATTAACATCACGTAATGATAAATAGATTCTCATAAAAGCTAGAAGAGGTCTCTAGAGAGTAGCTCTTAAACAATGGTTGGAAAAAAAATACCCCATACAGCTAAAAGCTTTCTATGATGTATCAGGATGGGTTTGCCTTTTAAATTACGTACATTGGATTACGACTGTGAGGTCTTAGGAAAATTGTGAGTGGAACTGTTTCATGCAAAGTGTCCAAAGTACACCTGATAACAAATGAAGCCCTGAGGTTCCTTCAAAGGAGGGCTATAAGGTCTCTTTCTCTATACTGGCACTGGAAGACATAGTTAAATCAACTAGGAAAAAAGCTAAGCTATTAAAATAACCTTTTGCTTATAAAAAACATTCATCTCCCTGACTCTTTAGCCACTTCTAGGTAAAGAACTTCATCTGCTCCAGTTTAAGTCGATGACTGTGTCCTGATTGACTTAAATGGGGAAATGGCTGGGCCACAAATGCAGAACAGGAGGAAGCTGATTGAAAATGGCTTCATATTTCTGTCAGAGCAAAGGAAAATATCTGTAAACAATTTCCTTCTAAGGCCTTTCAGAACCGAAGTGATTAATGGAAAGCAACTGTCAGAAAAGCAACAACTAACCCACTGAATGGAGAAAAATAAATAGAACATTTACACAACTATCTTCTAGGGCAGCCAGTGTCTTTCTCACACCTATATTTACTTTTTAATGCTGTCTAAATGTGAATACACTGAACAAATGCAATTTTTTGCTTATTTTCATACCATCACCTTTTCTACCTTCTTTTACAGCATCACTAGGGCTGCACAGCATATAATAAGGCACTTAGTAAGCTTTGACTACTTTGACAATTATTTAATCTTATATTGTTCTGTTGTGTCTGTTAAAGAATTGAGGCACAATGAGTGTGTGAGCATAAATATTAATTGCAAACACATTCTGCTTATCCTGCAATGTGTACATGAAGAAAAGATAGTGCTTTAAAGGAAAGCAGTCCTTTCTTCCATAAAAAAAAAAAGAGACCTTAATGTTCTTATCTTTCCTGTTCTTATCTGGTAGAGAGCACTTTCAATCCATCAAGACAGTACTCTTCTTGTCTAATCGAACTGCTGAGAGATAAGAGGTTTTAGGGTTTCCTGACCATTGTTTGAACCTTTTTCTTCCTAGCTCAAAGAGGAAAGTCTTGAAAGTCTCTAAAGCTCCAACTGTAACTAATTAGGGAATCTGAGGAATATTCAGTTCAATGCAGAGGTTAACGAAAAGGAAAACTTCAAACCACTACAGAGGTGACCTTAATGGGAGATTCAGATTTGAATTAAAGCTATAGTAAGCAAGTCACTAGAGATTCAAGCTTCTTTTCTTCTTACTTGGAAAAGTTCAAAAGCTCACTGTTAAGCATGTAAAGAAAAAAAACCTCCAAACCCTAAAAGGATTTCTCATTTATTATCTATTTTTATCTGAGTATTGAGCCATTTTAATGGAGATGAGCAAATGGCTGGGCAATTAGCTGAGTTAGTTGTGTAGACTTATAGTTTGGACCAAAATGGGGAAAGACTCTGAGAGCAAAGGAAAAATTAATTCTGTTTTTTAAATAACTGTAACTAGCTCTTAAAATTTAAATAAAGTGCCTCTTATGGCACAATATGACATTCCAGAAAGAGAACATTAGATTTGCTGAATTTATTCCTTTCTGTTATAATATTATTTGGTTATGTGAGAAGTAATTCTAAGCAAAAACAAAAGCCATGTGAAAGAAAATCATGTTTGGCAAAGACCAAGAGACAGTGAAAAACAGATTCCAGATAGTTGCATGGTTTTGTTTTATCCCAACTGCCTTTCAGTTCCTTGTAGTACTGACTCAATAGACTAACATTTAATTAGGGAACCTTTTAAAATTATCACTTTTCCCTGGATTTAATGGCAAATTAAAGAGGGAACACTTCTCAGAATTTAGTTTCCTGCTTTTAAAATTAAATTTTTTCTTGTCCTGTAGAATTTTAAAATGTCATCAGGCTTTTACTGTCTGCAGTTTGTTATGGATCACATAAAACTCATTAAACATGGCATTTTTCATCATGTCATGTGTATATTAGTGAAATCATTACAAATGTGTTTCAATAAATCACCAGATCAACTGCCATAGAAAAGCCAACAGGAGAGCTAAAAATAACTCTTCTTTCATGGTTTCCCACAGTAATGCAACTGTCTCAAACTCTAGTAATTTATTTATAGTCCTTTTTTAATAGTAGCTACTTAGTTGAATTTCCGCCTTCATATTTGGGTTGTTTCATCTAGACATGACTATCAGTCCCAGCCTGATTGTTTGGACTCAACTCTAATTTCTCCCAGATTGTCCATGGAGAGTGTACATTACAGAACTTTGTAGCTAAAAAGAAACACACACCAAAAACTGTAGCCCAATAACCTGCACTGTGACAGGATCAAGCACACTAAATCCTTCTCAGTAGAGGGTCATCTGCCTGTTCTCGAAAACATTCAGTGAAAGTTTTTTCACACATAACTTGCCAGCCAGTGTTTCAGAGCCCTTACACATGTAAAGGTTTTTTCTTTTCCAATATAAAGCCTTTGGTTATGAACAGACTTATTCTCTCCCCTACTGAACATGGGACACAATGGTTTCCTCTCCTCCCTGAATCAATATTAACACACAAGAAGCATGCCATGCTCTCCTCAATCTTCTTTTTTTAGGTACCCAGTTCCTTCAGACTTTCCATATGTGTGCTCTTCATCCCTTATCACTGAGGCACCAAGCTTGACCTTCATCAGCTTAGCTACGCTATCTGAACCTTGCTGTGACACTCCTAACACTCCTGAAACACCTCCCTGGTGAAGAAATGCTGAGGGATGTGGGTTGCTCAGCCTGGAGAAGAGAGGCCTCTGGGGAGACCTTATAGCACACTTTCAATATATAAAGGGGGTTTATATGAAAGGCAGAGAGAAACATTCACCAAGGCCTGTTGTGACAGGACAAAGGGTAATGGTTTTAAACTGAAAGGGGATAGGTTTAGGTTGGACATGAAGAAATTCTTTGCTGTGAGGTTGGTGAGGCACTGGAAGAGGTTGTTCAGGGAAGTTGTGGATGCCGCGTCATTGGAAATGTTCTAGACCAGGCTGCATGGGGCTCTGAGGAACCTGGTCTAGTGCAAGGTGTCCCTGCCCATGGCAGGCTGGGGATACCTTAGATGACTTTGAAGGTGTCTTCTAACTGAAACTATCCTGTGATTCTGTGATACTAATAAAAACTAGATAACAAACGAAAAGAAATAATTAGAACAAGAAAGGTGTTGGTTCACAAGCAAATGACATTTTATATTCTTATTTTATTTTAGCTCTATCATAATCGCCAAATTCACTTTGCTGTACTCCTTTCACCACACTCCAGCCCTGCATTTGTGGGTTTGATCCTCACCTCCAATTGTTCCTATCACACATGTTGTTGGAGAATTTCCACCTGAGTCACCCAGCCAATTTGACAGACTTCGTATTCCCACAAAGCCCACGGGGCTGTCACTGTCAGAACTGATGGGTCCACTCCTTCTGACAAGGCGTGGTTCAAAGTCACTGGTACATCCCACAGGGATTGCAGAAGTTCATCTTATTGCAATATTGGTCACTTATTTATGTGCTGTTCCCTTTTACCTGTACCAGAAGGAGTATGCAGGAGCTCCTTCCTTCTACAGCAAGGGAAACACACCATATCCTCGATTTTGCTGATACAGTATAAACATACAAGCTAATGCTGAATATTTTAAGGATCAGGAAATGAGGACCTTATTCCATTAAGTGTACTAACTTCTAGACCTTTAGAAAATGTTTAGAGAAACATTTTGACTGCAGAAGTTGATCATAGGCACTAAAGGACTTCTTTAGTAGGAAAAAGATTGAGACATGAAAGGAAAGAGACTTGCTTTTACTGAGTGCATTTAAACTGTCCTTTTAATAATACAAAACAGTTGTCTTCAAGATGGGATAAATTTTAAATATAAAAAAATAACACACCACAGGGAGCTGAAAGGAAAAACAAATTTAATTATGTATTCAAGACCATCCAAACCACCCACCCACATAATAAGTGTTTGCTGGCTACACAGACACTCTGGTTGCCATGGCTTAGCCAATGCTCTTTCTTTGAAAAGTAAACACCTTTGTTAAAAAATAAAAATATTACATGAAGTGAATAATCAAACTGTTACGGCAACATCCTGCTCCCTCTGAAACCAGCGGGCTACTTTCATCAGGATGGGTGTTGAATTTTTGCTTTTCTGCTTAACAAAAGCCGGGGTAGCTGCAGGGAGGATGTCAGGAGCCGTGCAGAACTGACAGAGCTGATGAAGAGCAGCCACTGCTGACGAAGGGGCTGAGGGAGGAAGAGTAGAGGTTAAGTCAGAGGTGGCAGGACTACCAGGGGTGGGCTGTCAGAGCCACTGTATTCATCTCGGTGAATTAAATGTTGAATTTAGTTGTAGAGACTGTCAACCGCCAGTGACTGGGAGTTTTCACTGGCATTGCTTAATTTTTTTATATAGATGTAGCTCTTAAGAGCTGATTGTCATTTTATCAACAGGCCTGAAAGCAAACTGCCTCCAGTGCAGTGTGGCAGATGCACGTGGCAAAGCAGCCATAAATCACTTTAGTCTGAACAAAACGCTGATTAATATTCAGTCTGTGTCTCATCATATGTGGCTGAGCCTGCTGGTACTTCAAAATTACAGACACTGAGAGGCTTAAGATTTCAATGAGCAGAAGAATGAATCTAACAGGGCTGTGCACATAAAGCCTGTCCAAATACCCCTGGAAAGAGGGATCTCACCCTTCTGCAGTCAGCAAAGTTTGGAGATGATATGGGAGAGCTTTGCTAAGTGGGAAAATGCTGCAAGAGAGATGAAATCTCTCTTTTTATCTATATATCTATTTTACCTATGAATATATGTACTTATTGTAGCAGGCTTTTAATAACTGAAAACTAGAACTGATAGCAACTGATAACAGGTTGGTCCTCAAAGACGGATGCTTTGTTATGGTACACACAGACTAAAGCCCTTTGGAGCAGGCAGTTGAAGGGACCAATGCCAAGGTCCATTAATTGCAACAATTTCTGAGAGGATGCTGGTTTCAATTTATCATAGACATTCCTCAGTAGCTGATATGTTTCTGTAGATAAGAAAACATCAAATGTGACAAAAGTCATCCTGGAAATTGCCATTTATAGAGCCACAATTTGCAAAAGCAGGAGACACAAGAGTGCTGGGATTTCAGGAGCACAAGATTTTGGAGGTTTGTGAGGATGCTGCACCAGATGAAAGGCAAAAGTAGCAACAACAACAACAATAACAGCAACAAAAATCTTGCAATGGCAGGCATTCAAAAGCCCTCATGCTGAGAGAAAGAGACATCAAGTCCATCTGAAAACTAGTGAAGGTAGATGGATGCCAGCAAAAATAATTACTTTGTAGAGACAGAGACAAATTTTTGGAAACAAACTGACAGGCTACTAGAGGAATCATCCATTTTAACTTGCCATGGCAACAGAGTCCAAAATAAATGTTGATGAAAACAAAACGAATAAATTAAAAATAAAAAGCTCTTTACAAACCTAATTGCTTGGGAAGAGCCGGGGAAGGGGAAGGCATATACCAGAAACAGCACCCTTGCAGCCCTGCATTCCTAAAGATGAAGGGGGTAAACTCTGGATCGACACAGCAGTGCCATACTGAAAATGCGTGGTAATTCATTAGGATGTAGTCATTTCAGTGAGAAAAAACCACCTAGAAATATGGAATGGAGTAGAACTAAGGTGAACTGGTAGCTCTATATCCCCGTCTTGAGTAATCATTCAAACGGCCACTTCAAAAGAACCTAGAAGAATTAAGGGTGTTGAAAAATATCTTGAAATAAGAGAAATACTGCAGAGTGAATGTGTCCATGATGGTCAAATGTCTTCCAGAAGCCTAAGGCACGTCAAAAGGAGGGATATGTCTCCTCTTTTTTTTTTCCATTCGGGCACATATGCTCTTCTTTCAGCAGTTTTAAGTTTCCGTGTTGCCACAGCTCCCGATAAAAGTAAGGAGCTGAAGAGTGAGGAGCACTTTCGAGGCAAAACCTTTTTTCCTTTGCCTGAATGAATTTGCAGAGGTCTTGGGAGCACTGCTCAAGTCCTCTCCTACAGGAAGCCCCTGTTCTACTGACCTCCAGAGAGCTCGGTTTACGTTACCAAGGGATTTTGCTCAGATTTGAAAGATTTCAATTACTTGCCAAAATCCTTCTGAGGTATATGCATGGTTTGTTTTACCAGGAAACCAGGGCTTAATCTACAGACATATATTTTTATGCCTTAAAATCGAAGATTTGTTTGAGAGAGAGAGAGAGAAAAAGGGACATTTCATATGAGAGATCTAAATAAATATCATAGCCTGCCGCTATAGTCCACACACAAGTAGCTAGAGATTCCCTGACGGATAAGGGAACATCAGTCTGACCCTGTTAAATTCAACTTTTGCATTCATTCAGTATATGCAATGAAGATGTGAGTATCTTGGTCAAAAGTGAATTAAAGTGCTTTGAAACATCTGGGCTCATCTGGTATTTCACCAGGCATTCAACCTTGTATAGAACCAGGAGAGCAACGCTAAATTTTTTTGGTTTATTTTTTTAAATCCTTGTAAATACTGTTATATGATTTTCTGGGAAAATAAATCCAACTCAAACAAAAGCCCATACAACAGACTACAGTAAAGATTTCTGGTTCTATATTGAGGTATTAAAATCAATATTAATTACAAACATAGGTCCTGGATATTCTCCTAAAACCTTTGTGAACCTGGGGAGGAATTTTTATGCCTTGATAGCAAAATACCCTTGTATTTTTTTTCTGGTAAGTCATAAGTGAGTCTGTGTAGGAAAAAAATGCCATCTCATGACACAGTACTGGAGAACTGATCAGGTTGTTTAATCCAGAGACTCTTTTTGCAGTAATTTTCCGTATGATTTTTCCTTCTGGGAGCATCTGGTAATAACTGTATGCTTTTCAAACCAGGAAACCATAAATGAAGAAGGCACTTGGCCAGACTGTTATGTGTTATGATAAGTAATAGTCAGAATGTGCCTCACGTAAATACAGTGTATGAGGGATGTTGACACAAAGCATCAGATTTGCTCTCTGTGTATCTAAAATGTGCCCTTGCAGATGGATGCAGAACCATTAGGTTTCAAAGACAAAAAGACTTCTTAAATCCTCTAGTTCCTCTCCATGCCGATACAAGATTGCTTCTCTATATACTCTCATATGAGGGTTGTTGGTTTTTCCCTCCCTCCTTTTGTCTTACTTCACATGTATGTTAAATATTTAATTAGCAGCAAGAAGCCTGTAAAACACAGCTCTGTGGTACTGGAATGCAGCAGAAGCAACTCTGAATTTCCTGACCGTGCTGAAAGGAGCCCAGCTGGTCGGTCCCTCCTGTCCTCTTCCTCCCCCTTCTCGAATCCAACCAGAAGATTCAGCCTTCACATGCCAAGATTTTTGTCTGTGAGCACACACAGGTTTCCAAGTAAAGCAGTGCCAAGGAGAGACCGCTGCAATTAATACAATTAACAGAAATTCAGCAGAATGCTGACTCCCAGCCTGGCTCAAAGCCAATCTGTCCTTTCAGGAAAGGTCACCCCCAGCTCCAGATGCAGCAGAGCAGTCCACGTGCTCCTGGGGTTTGCCCTGCCACAGACAGCGTGGCTCACATTTCTGGATGCTGCATGTGTCATGAGCAGGCTCACGCTGGGAAATTGCACAGAGCAATCAATATCTTCCAGGCGCCTGACCAGAGCTCTTCTAGCAACTCTGGTGGCAACGGCAGCAATGATCCTGTGTGTGAATGGGGAGTTTGGTCTTGCTGGGAAGCAGGAACCACCATGGGAATTTCAAGGAGGGGCAGCATATCTCAACAGGAAAGTCATCCAGGAAGTCTCATTTCCAAGAACCAGCTGGTAAACAGTTTAGAGCACCCTGTTCACATCTGTAACACTCAGCAATTAATGAGGCACTCATGTACCTATAAAATAGCCAATTCAATCCTGTTTATTTATATCCCTGATTGAGCATTTTGTCACTGACTTGGAAGAGGAAAAACTAGGCTGAGCCCCAGATACAAAACTAGGGAGTGCTGGCACTGTAAGATGGCCTGTCTCTCCTGTTTAATAAAGAGCGGTTATGGTTTTAATTTAATGTCAATGGTGTTTAGAGTGGCCATGAACAGGTAATTAATAGCCTGAAATACCCTAATCTATGAGACTGCTCAGGATTATACTGTAAAGTTAGTTTAGAGCTGCCAAAATATTTGTCAGATAAGCAATACACAACCTCAGAAACCTTCCCCACCAGTTCTCCCGAGCCACGAGCCAGCTCCCACCCAAAGCACAACCTTGCACTGGGAAACCCTGTTCAGACTGTGAAATGAAATTTGCCTTTCCGCGCTGACTCGCAATCCTTGCAGCGTAGAGACAGGCAACCTTCGGCAGGGTCCACGTAAGAAGAATACAGCTGCTCTTTTCTAGCGGGGGAAGAAGGAGGCTTTTATGGCTGTCCCTGAAGAGAGCCCTCTTACAATGCTTCGCAGTGTCTAAACAGACCTACGTGCTCTGATCCCACTTGGCAATAATGAGGGACTTGTATTCCTCCGGCTTCGGGGACCAGCTCGCCCGTCGGGCTGCGGATGCCGGCTCCGGTTACAGCGGCGGCGCGTTACAAACCTGTGACATTTAAGAGGGGATGAAAATTAAAATTGTCTTTAGCCATTGTCCGTGTATTTACCCTTTGCTTTGCTCTGTTTCCATAGCAATGACAAAAAAAAGGATCACATGCGTCTGTCTCGGAGGGGGCGGGCGAGGGAGGGACGAGCGGCCGTTCTGCGGGCAACCGCGCCCCGCCGTGGCTCCGCACAGAGCGCGACCCCGCATCACCGCACCCCCCGCATCCCCGCACGCAGCTCCCCCCGCACCGAGAGCGGCCGCGCATCCTCGCACTCCTCTCACTTCTCTCTCCCCGCATCCCCGCATCTCCGCATCCCCCGCATCTCCGCACACCGCTCCCTTCTCTCCCCCCGC
>VZRV01004586.1:2099985-2263310 GCA_013398115.1 Falcunculus frontatus | reverse complement strand
CATACCGCTCCCTCTGCTACCCCCTCACTTTTTTCACTCGTATTTAATTTCTCCTTATTGGTGGAAAGGGATTGGTTAAAACTATAAGAGGAGGCAACTCATTCCACAGTGTCTACCTCTTAAATTGTCTTAAATGAAGACACTCCAGTGGGCCAAATTTTAAAAAAAGCTGGTTCCTGACTGTTAGTTTTGCCTTTGCCCTGAATATCTGATGAACTCCAGGGAATTTCTACCTGTCTGAGGACAAACACAGCAGTTAGTCAAGACCAACAGAACACAGCAGCTGCTCCCCCATTATGTCTACATCCCATCAGGTATTTTATTGTAGCATCATAAAGGACAATATGTGGTT
This sequence comes from Falcunculus frontatus, assembly GCA_013398115.1. Lineage (NCBI taxonomy): Eukaryota > Metazoa > Chordata > Aves > Passeriformes > Falcunculus > Falcunculus frontatus. The sequence goes on along the minus strand of VZRV01004586.1, from coordinate 2,262,958 downwards.
CCTGTGACTTAGAAGTTAAACTTAATAGAGAAGTTAGAAAAAAGACTGTGAAACAAAGAAAAAATGTCCCCTCAAAGTAGTAATTACAATTTTCAGAATTTTTTAGCATTAGTCATTTTCAAATTACTAATTAAGCTAATTTTACAACTTTGTTATTATAAATTCTTAGCAAAATTAATTTGGAAGAGACCTCAGGAGGTCATCTAGGTCAGTACCCTCTCCAAAGCAGAGCTAATTTCCAGGCTCTGTCATTTTGTCCAGGATCTAATATCCAGGACACCTCTGCAAAATCCAAGGGTAGGACTCTCAGGGCACCTGCTCCAGTGCTGAACCAGGCTCTTGCTGAAAAGTTTTCCCATTATATCCAATTCAATTTTTCCTCTTGCAATTTGTGACTGTTTTCCCTCGTCCTTTTACTTGCCCCATGTTTGCAAATCCCCTTTATGTCAGGGAAAGGAGCTCCTGGGATGCAATGCCTGGCATGCAGAACAGCAACAGGCACGGGCTGTCTTCCATTCCTTCAGTCCATGCTTTTAGACCAGATATTAGATGGACGTAGGAAAAGAGGCAGACCAATTGCAGGTGTACGTCAGAACTGCCTTTTCAAAACCTTTAGCATAAAAAAAAAAATCAAAAAATAATGGTTTCTCCTAAATAAAAATGCTCCTTATGCTGATGGTCATTGCAAAGGAGTTGAATGCTTTTATAGAAGAGAACGAAGACACAGTCTTTCTCAAGATATGAAAGCAATTTTGTGTAAGAATCAGACAGCAAACTTTCCTAACCCAGAATTGTCTTTTGCCTTAGAGATATTCACATGGTGGACAGCAGCATAGTTGTCTCTGCTCACTTTTAAAAGCTTATCTGAGTACCAGAATTCATAGGCAACTACCCTGATTTTGGCTGGGATAGAGTTATTTCTCTTCCTAGTAGCTGGTAGAGTGCTGTATTTTGGATTTGGGGCAAGAATCATGTTGGTAACACACTGATGTTTTAGTTATTGCTGAGCAGTTCTTAGACAGTGTCAAAGACTTTTCTGCTCCTCACCCATCTCAACAGCACAGAGTTTTGGGGGTGCACAAGCAGCTGGGAGGGGACACAGCTGACCCCATCTGATCCAAGGGATATTCCATGGCATGCAGTGTCATACTGAACAATATGTTCAGCTGTGGGGAGTTGCCTGGGAGGTGGTGACACGCTCAGGGGTGGGCTGTGCATCACTCAGTGGGTGGTGAGCAAACTGCACTGTGCATCCCTTGTTTTGTGTATTCTTTTATCATTATTATTATTATTATTATCCCTTCCTTTTCTGTCGTACTAAACTGTCTTTATCTCAACCCATAAGTTTTTCCTTTTTTTCCGATTCTCTACCCCATTCTACAAGGGGGAGAGAGTAAACAGCTCTGGGGTGTTTAGCTGCTTGCTAGGTTAAACCACAACAACAAAGCATCTGTAGTCATAAAATAATTTCTCATGTTTCTTGGTGCATTAATTCAGCCTGCAGTGAGCTCTGTGCTGTCAGAGCTAGAGTGCAGCTGGTTTCACAGCTGGCTTCTTCAAGGCTAATATGGGGATCTTTATAGTTCATAACTTGTAGTATCCAATTTACAAAACATTCAATAAATCAAGTGCATTAAGAACCAAATTCTGTATCTAATAAAAAAACTTATAGAGACAAAATTTATAAAAAATTCTTTGTTTGGAATGGGTAGAGAGGTTTGGAGCATGTTTAAGAATTTTTTTGGTTTTAGAAGATACTTCCTGTTACAAACATAAAAGTACTCTTCAAGAGTATTGTTCTCTGGTTTCAGACGCATTTCAAACAAACATCTTGCCAGCACTTATTTTAGTGGAGGGATATAGTGTAAGGGTATGAGGAACAGGGTATTTTCACTATTATTTTTCAAGCAGGGATCTAATAGAGGTATATTTGATAGTTGTGAATAGATCCAGAGCCCTTTATTAGCCAGAAGTCTTGCACAACTTAGAAGTGTCAGCAGTCATTTATTTTGTCTGTATTTAAACAATAAGAGATTCAAATTGCATAGAAAGCCTTTGACCTTCTTTTGAATAAATCAGTGGGGTTTTTTTTTCAAACAGTAAGAAATTTTGCTGCAGGACATGATAAAGAAGGGAATAAAGTTTATTGAAGCTAAAAATAAGTTTTATTAGTTGATCCAGCGTCTTTTTCCAAGGACTGAGAAAAAAAAGCACATGGCATTCATGGCTCTGTGATTTATACGGTCATACGTGAATGTAGACATCCTGGGGACCACACACATTTTTGTCAACTCGTGATCACATTTTTGCTTCTGCAGTCATATCTGATGCACATGCTGGCATCTCACATCAAGCTTATTGACTTGCTGTGCATGTCCTTTCAGGAAAATACCCAGTTCTGGTGAGGGCATTGCAGATCTGTCATTGGGTCTTCTTGACAGGGATGAGGGGAAACTCTAGAATTTCATAAAACATCAACTCTAGATCCAGAGCTCGAAGAGAAATTGATGGAAAAAGCAATACAATTTCAGAAAAAAACCAGTGCAGGACCAAGGCATTGTCTCTCCGTACTCAGCACTGGTGAGGCCACACCTTGAATCCCATTGTCCACTTCTGGATCCCTCACTAGAAGAAGGCTATTGAGGGGCTGGGACGAGTCCAGAGAATGGCAGTGAAACTGATGAAGGGTCTGGAGTACAAGTCCTTCAAGGAGTGGCTGAGGGATCTGGGGGTATTTAGCCTGAAGAAAAGGAGGCTCAGGGGAGACCTTATTGCTCCCTACAGCTCCCTGAAAGGAGGCTGTAGTCAGGTGGGGGTCAGTCTCTTCTCCCAGGTAACAAGTGATGAGATGAGAGGAAATGGACTCAAGTTGTGTCAGGGGAGGTTTAGACTGGATATTAGGGGTGATGTATTCAGTGTTATGATGGCCAGGCACTGTGACTGGCTGCCCAGGGCAGTGGTGGAGTCACCATACCTGGAGCTGTTTAAAAGATATATAGATGTGCCACTTGTTGACACGGTTTAGTGGTGGACTTGGCAGTGCTGGGTTAGTAGTTGGAATGAATGAACTTAAAGGTCTTTTGCACCCTAAACAATTCTATGATTCTATATTTTGAAGATGGTCAGTAACTCTTAGGTTTGGGACAGGAAAACCCCCATGATTGTCATGCCTACTCTGTGAAAATTTATATTGGGAAAAAAAAGACAGATAGACACACCAGGGTAGTCCAAAAAGTCTTTTTGGCTCTCATGTTCAGGAGAAGGGAGAAGAACCTTAGCATTTTCTGCCACTTTTCCAGTCAGGAAATATCTAGCCAAGCTATTTCTGATCCATGCAAGACTGCACTGCCCGTGACTGGGGCTAAAGCTGCCTCTGTTTAGATGCTGCTGGCCATTAGAGGCCAAGGCACTGTGAGAACAGGCTGCCAGGAGTATTTAAGGGATTCCCTAGAGAAAAGGTGTTTCCTCAATGAATGAAGCAGAAAGAGACCGAGACAGATGAGCCAGACAGCATGTCCAGCACTGTGGCCCATATAAACACCCCGCCAGACATGCAGCCGGATGCACTTTGATAACGTGGCCTGCCTGTCTGTGTGCCTCCAGACCAGAGCACCCGTTTCTGAAGAGGGCCTCAAGTATTTCTTTTTTTGACATTTTTGTTCCTTAGGCCTCCTGCCATTTGTCTGAGGCTGAAAGACTCCTCTGCCTTGTCTGTATATGTGATGGAAACAGATGAGTCCCAAGGGAGAGTAGAGTGACCTTTGCACTTTGGCAGCTTGGCAGAAGTGCAGCAGAGCCCTTCAGATCCTCATCCAGAGTCTGGAGGAGCCCTAGGATGTTGACAAGGTTCACAGGGGTTTTCTTTCCGGTTTTGCTTTCTGCAAAAAGAAAGTGCTGGTGATCAAATTAGAGAAAATTATGACACTTTCCATTTCCTGGCAAAATGCAATAGACAGATTAATAACTTGCTGGCATATTTTTCCTTATTTTCGTTCTTTTTGCTCATTCCTCAAACTTCAACACAATAGTAGAATGGAAGAGAGATGAAAAATTGTCTGACTGTATTTCTTTGCAAAATGACTTGTTAAAAAGCAAGATGTTTTTGAAAAATCCCAAAGATGATATAAAAGTCTGCAGCTGACTAGGAAATTGGAGGGAAATTGCAATAAATTCACTATAGTTTATTCCATCTAGGGTTTTTTCTCCTTGGGTATTGAACATATATACACATTTCTGAAAAACCCCTGTTTCTTTAAGCTCATGGTCATTCCTGCAAGTTCAGGGCCAAGGTTTTAAAACTGGAGACCAAAATGTCAGAAATGTGTCAGTAGAGTTAACAGAAGTTACTCCAAAAGCTCACTGTTCACACCCTATTTATTCTGTCATGAAGCAAAATAAGTGCACTAACTTATACATGGAATAATTTTGGAAGAAGTTGTGAGGGACTTGATTCAATGGAACTAGTCATGATTTTTGTGGAGAGTTGATCGCATCCCTTCCTCAAATGTTCAATGAAAAAAACTAAAGCAGAGGGTTTAGGAGAGTTCTGGTCTATCAGGAGGTGGTCTATGTAACAGAAAGCGTTGAAGAAAAGACAGAACAGAGCTCAGATTATTCCGTGATTGGAAGAAGCCATGACTGAAGCCAAGGTGCTCATGTATATGTCCTCAAAAACTTGTGGAAACTTTGGCAGAAGTCAGTCATAAAAATAGGAGAATATGGTTAATCATCTTTGAAGTTCTTGGAGTTAAGGTCTCCTAAAACTGATCTTCCTCCAGTCCTGATTCTCACATTAGAGAGCCGTATGTCAAGTAGCCTTGAAATAACATATAAAGCTGAACTTTATGGCCATTCATTTATGAATTGCCAGCAGAATGATGAATGGTGATGGAGAATGTTCACATTAGAGGTAGGTCAGGATTATCTTCTGTATTTGCAGCTTCTCTCTAATTCCTGTGTGAATCAAGAAAGATATTGATTCAATACACTGAAGTGCAGCTACTGTATCATGCGCTAGATAAACATTTATCTACACGCTCCAGTTTTTCCTCCTGCTAGTCTTCTGAACCAGAGGAGGAGGGGAGGGAAGGAGACAGGCTCTGAGTGTATATGAACAAAATCTGTGGTAGGTAAGAATCCAAGAGCACAGGAGGAGACAACGGAGGAGCAGAAGCTGCAATAAAGAATTACCAAGTGAAGCCTCAAACCGTACTGAGTGTAGCTGGCATCCGGGCCACACAGACACAGCCAGCTCAGAGAAGCTCTTCAGCTCCCCCAGAAATTACAGTGGGCAGACCTTGTCAACAGCTTAATAGGAAATCCTACCTGGAGCGGAAATTCACTTTGCATTTGTTGGGAAGTCTGACAGAGCAGAGATAAGGTGTTTCCAGCTTGTGGCAGCAGCTGGGCCAAGGCTGGATAAAAGTGAGGTTCCTGTTTCTGTAGCAGGGAGATCTTTGGGACACTTTGGAGGACGCTTCTTATGATATCCATGAAAGTCAATCCACCTTTTCTTATTTAAATACCAGAAGTCTCAATTGAGCTCTAAGAAGCCAAAAGTATCTGTAACAACCAGGGTTACAAAAAGAAGGTCCTTCTTTTTCCTGTTGCTAAGCAATTATGGGCTTTGTCTCAGCATCACCCATCTCTTTGTCCTGCCCCACCTGAATTCATGTCAAAAAAAGAACCAAAAAAAACTATTTGGTGAGAACTTACTCTACAGAAAAGAGGTCAAAAGGACTTGGATTTCTGCATTTCTAAACCAATTTCTGTTAAGCCACACAACGCAGTTGCCCTCCAGTTGCAGCTGTGGGCCGAGTGATGACGGATGCTGTACAAATGGATTGAAAAGGACAATCCCTAACCAGTGGCAGCACTACCCTTCCCAAAGTAAGACCAAATACAGGGCAAGAGAGAACATCTGGGTACAAGCAAATTGCAAAGACAGCAAGACCTTCGCACTACTCTGCTGACTGCAACATGGCCATCTTCTCCCATCTGTGCAACTACATTTATGATTTAGGGAGTTGGCTGGTTTAGGTGCAGGGGGCCTGCCTGATTTGCAAGAGATGAGACTGAGACCAAACTCTCTGCTATTTTTAAATTCAAGTTAATTAAACATAGCGTGTGGATGTTTTGGAAGAAAGAGCAATATTAAGAAGCAATTTTAGAAACTTAGACTTCAACAGCTTTGTTGTCAATTTTTTCACCTTTTTTTTTTGGAGAACAAGAGAATTGATGGAAACATCAAGCACAAAATCATGAGAGAGACAAAATTATAGCCTTAGAGGTGGGCAGTAAAAGGCATTTATTTTCACTTAGGCAGTGAATAAATAGAAGTAAAAATGTCCTGTGAGTGGAGTGATGCAGCAATGTGCTAGAAAGCCCAGGCTCTCTTTTGTCTAGTCCTGGGTGGTAGAAAAGTGATTTGCAAAGGTACAAATCATTGGTTTATTTGAGACAATTGGTTTTTTCTGTGTTTATTCTAGCTGTCTAGCTAGACAGCTGGTTTACTTTCTAGGAACAGCTGTTCTACATAAAATGTTATGAATTATGTCCTCTGGAAAAGGATGGCAACCTTTGGAAAAGGCAGGCAAGTGGCATCGGGAGATCTCTGGGTTTGTGGCAGAGAGGGCTACTGGGGTACCACATGTAACAAAAGAGGGTAGATAGTGAAGGGAAGGGAAATGAGAGAGTATGGGGAACACAGGGGCAGGTTAGCAGAGGTCTGGGAAGCTTGCAAATTTCACAAAAAAAAAGGTGGAAGAGACATGAACCCTAATTTTGATAAACTGAACACAATAATAATTCATCCCACTGACCTTTAGTTTGTGCTTCTGGGAGTGTTTGGAAATTTCTCACAGTGTTTCAGAACACAACAGATATCAGATCACAAAACTGTATATAACAGATCCAGTTGAATCTTGATGGAAAAGAAACAGACTCTTCAGAAAAATAAGAACAAAATCTATACCATTACAGTAGTTTGAAAGTATTTGGAACAAATGAACCATTGGACCAGATCTGAGGTATTAAAATGTGCATGGTAAATATATTCAAAATACACTATGTTGGTGCTGCCTTGTATCAAGCATATCTAATATTTGGCATATCTTTAAGACACCATAGAGCTATGACAGAGAAGTTGCTCTGATGAGCAGCTGAAAAGCTGAGAACTCCAACATGGGGTGCTGTTACAGCAACATAACACAGAGGACTGGTATAACTAAACACTGACCTTTTTACACTTTGTTACACTGAAGAATCCTACATAAAATAGCACAAAGTGTCAAAAGATTGTTTGGCAAGTTGGCTTCAAGATGAAGAAAACAGCTTGGTTTGACTGAAGCTTGTCAAATATTTCAGCAGTCCTTTTCAGAGTATGTAGACCATGCTTTCTGTGCAGTTTGTCACTCATCAGTGCATAATAACATATGGAGAGTTTAGGCAAGATCAGTTTTGACACACTAATTCGTGCTTTTAAGATGATATTGGCCAACCTCTGGTGGTGGTTTGGAGAGGAGCAATGAAGCAGCAATGAGGCAATACCAGAAACCCCCAAATTTTTTTACTAGAAGACGAATGACTAGACCACATGGAAAAACATACCCAGTTTCTATCTCTTTTAAACCTCCATTTGTTTCAGTAATGAAATAGAATTTGTCATGGCCATAACATGGTCCCTAGTGGCCATGTATCTGCATTACATAACCAGCAAGTTGTTCAACATGTGGACTTAGTTACCTGAGGACAGTTTCACCTCCAGAGGCTGTGAGCAATTCCCAGTGAAGTCAATAGGTCCAGATTTCACGTATCTCAACACATATCTGCCTATCTATCTTTCTCCAGCCATTGGAGACACACAGATGCGTCTGACTGGTCTGCAAATGTACCACTGCCTGCTCTAAGCACTACTTCTTTCTCTCAGGATGAGTGCCTCTCCTGGAAGTATTTATTTACTGACTATAGAATGGACAATGATTACCTTTGATAAGAAGCCTAACTTTTAAACATGGAAAAAGGTCATGTGATTTCTAAGACTCATTAAATCTTCTGGGTGTGAAATGGCCTGGAGACATCTTGTAACAAGCTCGAGTGAGAATTGCTTAGCTTTTGACCACAGAGACTTGAAACTGGTAGAATGGATCTGTTGCACAGACAAACAGCAACAAGACCAAACAGCATTGGGAAATCCCACATTGTATTGCATAAAATGTTCCCTTCTCAAGGTTGTGTTGCAAATGGCTGTGTGCACATACCTTAGCCCTGGCTCAGAGTATGGGATAGCTGATCCCATGCAGGAAGAAGGATGTGCGTGTAGTATCCTGAGGTGTCATCTTAGTCCAGTCTTCCACGAGAACAAGTCTTGTCTGATCATACTCTGTGTGTCTGTTGCCACGGATAATTTTTGAATGACTGGCCCATTTTAAAAAAGCATGGCAGTAGAGTATTACTTCAAAGAAAGTAGATAGGTTGGTAGGGTGATTCTAGGTGCAGAAAGGCTTCAGCGGCACTTTAGCCCTTGTTAATTAACAGCAGATCCAGACAGAGAGCACACATTTTGTAGCACATATGAACAGCTCAATTGTGAGAAAAAATCTGTAAAATATTTCCACTTCACTGGAGGAATGGAATAATCCAGCCATGAAACCAGTTGCATGTATATGGACTAACTGGAGAGGAATCAAATATAGGGCTCAGTCTGAAAATACTCATGCCTTGAAGTTTGAAGGCACAGATAGCTCTTTAATACATTGTCAATTGTGGTGGGAGTACAAAAGAAAAGGCTGTCACTGGACTTGTGAAGAGGAAGCTGTTATGGTTGATAGCTGCCAAATGCAGCTGATCATGCAGAGCCTGCAGCACACATCCTCCATGATGCACACACGTGCTTGCCTGCACAGAGTGACTTTTCACAGCTCTGCTGCAGAACCAACAAGGGGATAATATGAGTGGTTATTTGAGATAAAGCACTTCTACCATCAGGCCTGAAAATTCCACTGGGGTTTGGAAGTCAGAGTGTATCCCTGTATTATCCCTGGTTCCTGCTGATGTACCGCTTCCACCAGTGAAAAATAAAAGATGGTTCAAGACAAATTCTAACTTCTGCAAGTCTTGCTTTGCTTTGCTTTCTTGTCTTTTGATCCAATCCCAAGAAACTTTCTGTCCTTGCAGAGGCCCAAGTCAGAAAAGTATTTGGCCTTGCAGCTGCAACTCACTTAAAAATTATTTGAACAACAAATGAGCCAAATCCACAATTTTCTTTTCTGTAGTGTTATAAAGAGAGCTCTGAGGAGTTCACTCATGAGTACTGATTTCATAAGCAGAGTTGAGGAAATGCACATGCAGAGGAATTTGCGTTTTACATGGAAGTGTAACATTTCAAGCCACATTTTCCTTTAAACTCACAGCCTCCATTGTGTCCACACAGAGCTTCAAGAATCTGCAGAAAGCAAGGTGGAACAGGAAAATTATAGTTTTCCCTGCTTTACAGCAGAAAAGGGAAAAATAATTATTAACTTTGCCTTATTTCTTATTTTACACCTAAGACTAAACCGTCCATCTTGGCCAACAATCAGAAAATGACAAATTATCTGGGAGTGGATTGTCTGTTGTAAACTCCTCGGCAGTGTGGAAATCACCTATCATTTGTTTTTGTCTAACAGCTTTTAATGGAAGTAACAACAACAATAAAATAAAAATATCAGGTTTAATTTGGTCTCTCTTACATCATAACATTCCCTCGGAGATACCTTTGGCATTTTAGGTCAATTGAACAGGAGAGCATGAAGAAATGAGAGAGATAATCAAGATCTGCTGCTTCAGACAAATTCAGTTTATCAGTATCCAGTTTAGCTGAGGCCATGGGGACAAATCCAGCCGAAGAATGTTTAAGTTAGGTCCCACATTTAAGATACTCCTTAATAATAATAATAATAATAATAATAATAATAATAATAATAATAATAATAATAATAATAATAATAATAATAATAGTAATAGTGGTGATGATGAGGATAATGTGTGGAAGCAAAATTCCTCTTTCCCAACAGCACCTTCTTTTTTCCTTTTCTTTTTCTTTTAAAGAGGGATGGAACCTACTGCTGCTCTGTTGTGTTTTGCTTGGTTGGTTTGTTTGGGGTTTTATTTGTCGTTGCTGTTTCACAAGTCAATCCACAAACACAACACCTGTTTCAGTTTCTCTAGGCCAGCAATCTACACCAGTCCCCATGTGCTAATGGTGCCAGACATTTATCACTGCTGCCTGGCACTGACTCAGGCTTTCAGTCCAGTGGGCTGGAGGGGTCTGGGCTGAGATGCACCTTGCCTTACTCTCCCTGCCAGCCTTGCTTTGTTTTTTCTACTCCTTTGATGAACATGCAATATCAAGATGGTCTTACAGGAAAAGAATGGCTAGTATGTCATAGGCTGGAGAACACAGCTTTATATGAAAGCTGACCAATTATCTAGTTCCAACTTCTCCAAGTAAGGGATTTTGCTGCATCAAAAATCCCCCTCTATATTCTTTCACTTTGTGGTTTATTCTTTCACTTTATGTTTACAGAAATCAAATGTTAGATACAGAAGCTTTCTATGAAAACATACACAGGCTTCAACATTGAATGTAACTCCTTTGGTGCCCTTTTGATTTGGAGTCTTAACCAGAAAATTACATATCTTCATTCAAGGATTCCCTCAGTTCTGTTCTATGATTTCATCACTGTAGAACATTTTTGCAAAGGAACAAGAAAGTATTTTGCAGAAGTACTATTGTGATTTTTCAGACAGGTTTTCTGAGTTTCTCTGAGATTTTTTTGGGGAGATCAGATCAATTGTCTCTATATTCAACGCTAATATTTAAATATTTCAATTCTAGTGAGTTTTTCAGCCATGTAAGTCATAATAAAATAAAATTAAAATCAAGAAAACCACAGGCATTTCTACCGATTTTGTCAGAAAAATTGTTTCTGACACTGTGGTTCTATCTATCTACTTCAAGATGGCTGTGGTCTCCACAGTCCTTTTTCTTTTGTGGGAAATTATTTTAAAATTAAATAAACTTATTTCACAGTAGAGAAATTATTTAATACATGAACCACTTGTCAATCCTGTAGACATTTTTATTCAAACCAATGTTTTAGAAAGAAAATTGCACCATGCTCTGAATGGTTTCCTTCACTGTTTTTGCGATCATTTAGGTAATGACATTTAACAGGTGACACAGATGACCAGAAACTTTTATCTTTGGTGGAATGTTATCTGGTATATACACAAATTTTCCTTTGGAGGCAAGTCTTGCAACAAATTCCCAACATTTCTAAGTATTTAGTGAGACCCACAACAAAGGGTGTGATTCCTTCCTAAAGCACCACCTTCCCAAACCAGGAGATTAAACTGGAATTCCAGCATTCATTTACAAAAAGAATAAAAGAATATTTGCATATCTAGATACTACAGTCACAGAGGAAAGCTGAAAATCTTGGCTCAAGACAAGAAGCCAGACAAACAAGCACAACTGCTTGCTAATTAGTTCTTTTGTGTTGGCAGTGTTTTGGAGCACAAGCTGGTAATTTTTAAGTAGCCGGGGCTGACATTACCAGTTTTGGGATATAATATAAACACGGCAAGTGTAAGGACTGTCTGCACCATCACGTTCTGGTTATGCTCATAGCAACGTAGGCAAAGGAAGGGGAAAGTATCTCAGTGTTGAGAGTTTTTGCATCATAGACTGAAACATAATTTGGGTGTGAATAATTGCAGTAGGAGGCACAAGCAGCCAGGGTAATAACCCAGAGCCCCACTGGGTTAAACTGGGGACACGCACAAGCCATCTGCTGTGCAGATGGGAGCAAGGATGGGCCCATGCCCTGATCTGCCACAAATTTAAGACTATCTCTGGCCATTGAACAGCTGAAAGGATGTGCCTGTGGGTCTGAACCCCACTGTTTCCGTAGCCCATAATAAACTTTATATATAAAGCACAGGCAAGTAATGTTTCCCAAAGACACCTGTCTCAAAAAAGAGTAAAAGGGAAAGAGAGCAATCCAGCACAAGGTCATATGCCCATTAGCCCGAAGATCTAGACTACCAGCTCCAGTTTACACCAGTAAGAATCCAAGTAGAGAATCCAAGGTACCATTCCCAAGCCTTCTGTACCCACTCTGGAGCAAGCAGCAAATTTCTCCAACTCTGCAGACTTGAGTTTCCTGGTTTAAAATGAAGACTGTAATAGTGATATAACTTTTTCAGAGCCCCTTCTTCGAAAGAAATGTGCTAAACACATCCATAGGAAAATCTAAATAACAGGGAAAACACTGATGTGAGAGCATGGCTGAAAACAAGGCAGAAAAGTTACAAATGAGGATAATGCAGTAGGGAAATCTACAGCTGGGAGAGGGAGTGGGGTGTGTGAAGAGAAGATAGCTTTTATTCGAAACACATGTGCGCTGCTTAATCATGGCTGGAACCTGGGATCGGGTGAGACTCTGTAGTGGAGAGGGGGAGGCAGACACAGGGAAATTATCTTTTATTTCAAACAGATGTATTAACAATGGCCTTATGCTGATGAAACTCAATAAAGAAGAGATTTTAAAAAGGGTATACCATGATGGGAATTTGTAGCTGGGAGGCAGAAGGGAAAATGATCATTTGCAATAGACGTGTATAATCACTGTGCGCTCTCGGTGCTGGGGTGAGGGTGGGACTGCAGCTGCCAGAGCAAGTGTAAGGAAAAGCCTGGATGCTGTTACAGCAGAAAATGGGAAGAAGGGATAGACTGGTCCAGTTGTAAGGGAGGAGGAAACATATGGTAGAGGATGTACGTATATATTTACAAATGACTCTTCACAAAGCTAAAATTCTTACTTTACCTTGCCACATTAAAGAAGTGTTCGGCTCAGTCCTTTAACCATTGTCTCTCTCATTATGGCTTGTCTTATGCCTTAGCATTTATAAATTGATGCCTGAAAATGATCCTTGTGTTTTCATAAAGTCAGTATCTTTGTCACTCAATGTGATGTTAGAATTTCACTTCCTCTTCACAATTTTTTTAATTTGCTTCCTTGTTTTTTTAACACTGTGTTACAAACTTATGTTCCTAATTTGGTTTAAGGTGAAAGTTGTTATCAGTTTTGCCTCCCTGGAGAATCTCCAATCACGAGCAGCAAGAGATAACATAAACACATATTACCACGAGCAAATGAAAACCGAGTTCAGTACAGGCATGATCTGAATAATATAACTATGACAGCTGTATAAAATTGGTGAAAATCTCAGTCATATAGGCAATATGTTCAAAATTAAATAAATATCTACACCTAATTTAAACTTTTAGAATGCCAGCAGACAAAATGAAAGTGAAAAATCTTCCCCAAATTCAGAGGGTACCCAGAAGTAGGTGTCCAGATGAGTGAGTGCAAGGAGTCTCAGCTTTCATGACCGTCAGTGAAGATGTCATCAACAATGTCACTGCAGACTAGGACCGGTTGCCATGCCATCTGTAGGTGTTCAGGTTAGGATGAAATGAATCCCATTACAGTCCCTTGACCACATTAACTTTTGCTTTCTCACAAAGTTGTGTTTTGTAAGATAGGAAGACACACAACACTAACATTTTTAGGCACCCGGGTAACGCGGTGCGTGGGGTCGATGGGCTGGTGCCGCGCTTCTCCCACAGAGTCCCTCGCAGAGACGCCGTGGCGGTGCTCTGTCAGCACCTACACGAGCACCCAGCCTCACCCTTGCTGGAGGATGCAAGCACCCACTCACACACAGCTCTGAGCATTATGGAGATGAAGAGGCAAGAGGGATCCTTTGCATGAAATTCCAAGGCATTTGTTGGGGTCCGCACGGACCACAAACAACCCGTGCAAAGGGAAGGCAGAGACAAAGAACCTCGAACAAGCCCACGCCCGTTTTTACCCCAAGATGTCCCAGGGGTGGGCAGAACATCAGCAACCGATAATCAGGGGGCTGGGGGGGGGAGAAAAGATTGAATGGCATAACAGGGGCCAATGGAAGAGGGGAGGGGAGGGGGGGAGAGGACCAGGGACCAAGGGAAAAAGAACCTTCTGGCACAGTGGTGTGGGGAGAGATCATTTTGGAACAACACGGGGGGTATAGGGTGGACTTAACCACCGCAACACCCAGGATCTCAGATACACAGTCAAGTTTCAGTAACAAGGAGTACACGCTCAGCTACTGTGGCTTGATGTGTATGATGACTTGCTTGACCTACAAAAGTCATCGCATCCCCAACTTTGTCATAAAAATAGCTGAATTTTCAAAAACTTTCAGAGAGGCCACAGCCTTAAAGCTGCACAAAAATAAAACCATGATCTGATTAATGCTGCTTTATTCTCATCCAGGGGTGAAAAGTACATTTTTTCCTATGACTTGCCATTGACTCAATAAACAGAAGGAACTAGATGTGGGGCTGCCCTGGAACAGGAAATAACTGCTCTGACCCCCCAGGGTGCAGACTCTCACTTTGGGGACCCTCTGTTTTGCTCCATGCTCTAAAGAAAAAACTCTAAAGACTTTTATAAAGACAATTTTTTCCCCCATGCTTTTGGGTGTCAGAGATAAAGTACAGCTTATAAAAAAAAAAACCCCACTATTTAAAGGAGATTTCTGTGTTTGATTTTTGCCCTGTCTTTTTAAATAGTGTTGCCAGCTTGCAGCAGAAGGCAAAATAGAAATCCATGGGAAAGCAAACCCAAATTACATTTGAGAAAAGCTGTTTGCTATCAGCTTCTGCTGGTTTCAATCCACTGCATGACTAGAACAAGGCCATTTTATGCTCTAGGTTTTCCTTTCAAAATCCAGACACAAGGGAAGTGCTTGTCAAAAATTATTAACATCTTAAACAGGGTTTACTATAGACAAAGACGTTAAGATACATTCGAAAATGCCCATATACATTACAAAAGTTGGTGAAATGTGCTTATTCCAGTGCTTTTTAGGACAGAAATGAGAAGTGTGTATTGCATGTTTCTCTTGGGACAGATTCACCAGCAGTGATTTGAACCTAAAGTCTCCTTCATTTCTGCAATCTATAATGAAGGAAAACTGAGCTGTAAGTTAAAGATGAAGGTAAAAGCCTGACCCCATGAAATTAATGGGAATTCTGCCATTGATTTCAAAGTGGCCAATGTTTCAACCAAGATATAAACTTTGTTTTGTTCTGCCTCATTCTGGGAATTACTCAGGAGCAGTGCTATGCATGAAATTAATGATTTTTTTTTTTTTTTTTTTTTGTTGCTCTGCCCAAACTGAAAAAAATAAAAAGAAAATAATCTTTGGTTAACCAAAACCCATTGCTTATTTTGCTAAACCAACAGAAATTCAGAATACATTTTTTGTCAGCAGAGGTATTTCTTTGGACACAAAATGTATTGTTTGTGCAACTCAAATCTCTCAGTCTTCTGTCTTCATTTATTATCAAAAATAGTTTCTCGCGCAAAACCAAATAAATGTCTTTGTTTAAAGATGTCAAAACAAATTGTTTAGGATTTTCTAAACATTTTATCACCCAATGATTTTGTCCAAAACCACTCACCAATGTCAAAAGAGATTCCTTCAAGTTCTCCAGGAACTTCATATTTTTTGAATAAACCCCTTTTGTGGGAACAAACCAAAATAAAACAAAATAACACAAATCTCTTCAGGATTACAACATGGTCAGAACTGCAAAGAGAATTTAAATCAACTTTGAAAGAATGATCATATTAAAACTACTTACCTGATAATTAATTGCAAATAATATTTTCAATATGAAAAGTTAGCATTTCTTTTTTGTGTGAGTCACAAATAAGGGAGGAGAGTGGATGAACATTTGATGCAAACAACAGAATGAAGCACATTTGAGATCCTGGTGCCTCTAGTTCTGAAAATGTACTTACTTCTAATTGTGTCAAAAACTTCCATAGAAAGTCTCCCATTTCATTCAGTTATGGCCTCGAAGGAGCAATGTCACAGTAGCACATGGACACGCACAGGGTCATAGCATCACTACATAAACCAACTGCAGACATATGAACTGGCATGGTTTCGGAGTTTAGGACTGACAGGGATTTTTGACCTTTTTTTCTTTTTTTTGGTTTGTCTTTCAGTGTAACATAGGTTTGAGCAGTTCAAACTTTACACAGCTCTAGTAGAAATGGAAAGTCCTAACCACAGATTAAATCATCTGTATTGTATTATGAATAGTCAGCTCTGTTGAGAAAGGACATTTGACTTTGCAATGTGGTAGATATTAGCAAACACTTAAGAGAAACCACAAAACTTCATGTACTTGCCTGGAGTAAGCCTGCAACATCTGCTTGAACCCTTCTGGGTCTACACTGTTAAGAACATAAGTCAGCTTGTTGGTCATTCCTCTGAACTTGAAGCCAGATGAGCAAATCCAAGCCATTTCATGGTACAATCACTCTAATCATTTCAGCATGGTTACTAGGGTTTTTTGTAGAGGACATTAGCTTCAGAAAAATATTAGGCAGCATTTGCAACACTTCCCTCCCTTACAAAGATTAAGTTGTGTGAGTTGCAGGGCTCTGAGAAAAAAGCCCTCCTTATCTGTCTGTCTGGTTTATTATTCATTTATTAGGTCACATTCCCAGGACTCGTAGTTCAGTTTCACGTATTTAGCACTACTGGCTTTCTCCTTCGTGACCTCAAATTGCCCATTTTGCATTTTCACTCTAAGGAATTGCTACCATACCTACATATAGATTGCCATTTATAAAGACACTTTCTTATTGTATAGTATTTTCATAACTGCTCTGGGTGTACAAATGTCTGTGCTGGGTGGAACTGGATTTGTTCAGCAGGCAAGGTCAGCCCTGACAGGTGAACGAGGAATGTTTTCCTCGGCTGTCGGTATTTGTTGGATGCTGTTTCTAAAGTCGTATGGTAGACACACAAGCCGGAGACCACCACCCATAACAACTCTGAATGTAGAGACAGCCACAATCATCTGGCCGTATTTATACAGAATTACTGATATCCATGTCAGCCTGCAAAATTTTAAAGACAGGCTCCAGTTCTACACATCTCACAATCCCAAAAGGACACACGATGGTAAGGGATGATCACAGCCAATGGTGTATGGCAGGAATAAGAGAGAAGCATTACAGTAGACAAAAACCTGATTTTTTTGAAATGGTTTCAGATGTCTTTTTAGTTATTGTTCAAATCTCCCCTTTTATTCTGCTATTTTGTTTTAGAACATTTGTGTTTCTTCCTCACACACATAAAAATTAATGGTAACGGGAACAAAGTGTAAAGACACAAAAAGAAGTTCTCTAAGCATAGAATAAGTTTTTCTAGTTCTATGTCATTTTGGAAATAATATTTTCCATGTGCCTGCGCACAAATTTCTGGTTTGAAGTAAGGTAAGCAAAGTGATGTTATGCTTCTTGAAACCTGAGTATTGATGTATTAAAGATATATTCTTGGGGGAAATCTTCAAATCTGATCCAAACACTTTATACAGGAATTTGTTCAAGGTTTCTATAGGCGCTGAAGTCAAATTAGAATTTGATTTGTAAAGAAGAATCTTTTTGTATGACATAAAAATTCCCAACCCTCCTTATGTTTTCTTCTAGTATAGTAAAATTGAGAAAATTGGAAAAATTAAGAATACCTTTATTTTTCCCAAAAAGGAAAAACTGGGAGAGGAAAAAGGAAGAAAAAAAGATTGAAAACTCCCCTATGTTTTAAACATTCTCTTGTAACTAAAAGAATTAAGTTAATATATGTTTCAAAAATGCTTTTCCTCACAATGACCACCTTTGGAGTGGGTGTCTCATGCAAACAATAGCAATGATTGGATATGAGTGAAGTTGAATAAAAACTGTCTCTTCAATATTCATCAAAATCAAAAGGAGTTCTTACAAAAAGTTCAGTTTCTTTCATTAAAGTAAGAAACCTTGTATTTTCCAATTATCTTTTGTCGAAAGGAGACAGCCAGGTCCATTTCTTTCAATGCTTTCCAGAAAAAAATAGTTTGGGCCCAAGTCTAAACAAAGGGATTTCGCTGAAAAGAAATTGAGAGAAGCTGTGGTTAAATGAACATAAATTTGAGTTGAAACAAAAGAGATCTGGCAAACAATTTTATCATTATACCACTGCAGTTAGTGAAAAGTTGAAAATCTCAACAAGTACAAAATAGTGATCAGTATGATCAAATGGGAAGGTACAGAAAGACAGCAAAGATCCAAATGCAGACAGTTTCCACATGTGCTGTAAAGAAACAGCAGCAGAACCATGTGCTGAGATGGTGGTGTCGAGTGACATCCTGCCAAGCACAAACCTTCATGAGAATTTGCCCATTGTAGAGATTAAAATGGAGTGCACTGGTGGCTTCTGTGCTGCAGCTGCCCTGGGGATGCCCTGAAGGCACCGCAGGAGAAAAGCTCTGAGGAGGTGAGGGGTGCAGGCTGTCCTTCAGCTGTCCTTCAGTGCCCTCATGGATGGAGAGCTCCTGCGGGCAGCGCGTGACTGTGCCAGAGAGGTGGCCAGGACTCGCCTCATCCCTTGGGCATTCATGCAATGTCAGGAATGGAGAGAATACTGATTTAAACTGTCAATCCTGCTGGTTTTGTAAGAGTCTTGCATGATTTTTCCAGAGGAATATCTGAAGAACTGAACACAAATACATACACATTTTGGTCAGTTCTGAGTTTGGTTAGATGTCTCCTTTTTTCACATCTCCTGCCTTATTTCTGTCAGCTGAGGGAGCATATTTCGCTATCACAATTGTTCCTTGACCCTTCACAACTACAGGAGGAGAAGAGGAGGCCATTTTATCCCCACATCATTCCCTGCAGAAGGTAATTCACCTGGAGCATCTGGAAAGGTCCAGGATTCCAGATCCTTTTGACAGTTTGCAGGAGACCTACACTGTTAACTTGTTTTTCTTCTGCACGGGAAAAGGATACAAAAATACAAGCTCAGTGAATCAAATGAGCAGCTGTTTACTCTCCAGTTCTGGAGGCACCTCCCAGTTTATTGCTCATTGTTTCTGGACCACTTTTATCTGTTCTTATCACCCCTTCAACACCACGAGGGAATCATTGCAGACAGCTTCCACAAACTGTACTTTCGATATTCCTCTCACAGCTTCAAATAAAGCCAATTCCTAATAGTTTACACAGAAACCTAATGTATCTTCCTGCATGAAATGATCCTTTAATGCAGGTACTAGAGATGGAGGTCTAAAACAGAACGAAGGGAAAACTCCCCCCGGGAGGCAATGCAGAAACAACGCTTGATGATAAAACAGGGTGGATGAGCAGTCTCAAAATTAGTGATTGGATCTGCTCGTTGATTGCAGATAGCCCCAGTAGGATGTGATGCTATGCTTGTGTGAGCAGCCCACAGCACAGCAGGTGATGAGGGAACATCGTGCACGTGTGTTGCATGCTGCAGGAGTGAGTTACAGGCCATCTGAGCATCATGCAATTGCTCTACAGTTAATGGCCCCCGTGGTCTCCTCAGGGTTCCCCCACTTTGTTTGCCAGCCACCACTTCACTCAAGAGCTGTTCCTTCAGCTCCAGGAGGGGTTTTAAGGGTACAGTCCCGTTCCAGTTCAACGTGATTATCTCAGCAGGTCTCCGTTTAATTTGGCAGATCTGCTCTTTTTCAAAGAAAATAAGAAAGTTAACCACCGATGAAATGCTTTTCACAAAGCAGGCTATTCACTTAGAAAGAGACTGGAAATAGAGTTTATATGCATGAGGATCAGGCACCACCTTCAGCACAGGTCTCTCAAATATAAGACAAAATTTTGTAAGCACTCAGAGTCAATATAAGACATTACAGAAGTCTTTTATGCATGTTCAGTTCTTCTTTTCGTTTGGTTTTTTTTTTTTTAAGAAAACCCAATAAAAATCAGTCACTCAAACAACCAAACAAAAACCTAAACAAAAACAAAACCACAATTTTGTTCTTCTTCCCCTCCTTCAGAATGAAGTTTCCACTGCCTGGTCACCAGTCACATGAGGCTTCCTACCTATGAGGCCAGGAATACAAATCCCCAGTTTGGGTTTTTACCATTGACACATTAATCTGCAAATGCTCTTTTGTAGAGTTGGCATTGCCTGTTACAGGAAACATGCCTTTAGATAGATCATGTTTTCTTCCATGCATATTTCTATATAATTTGCTTTGTTTGCAAAACAAAACATGATTGGGAAGTCATAAAGACACTGCCTGAAAGGTTTCAAGGTCTATTGTTGTAAATTAACCAGAAATCTGCTTCTCTCAGATATCTGAAAGTTAGGTCTGAAATCAGTGCCTGTGTGCGCTTTACAGCTAGCAGAGGAGGAATGGCCTGCCAGTCTCCAGACAAGGACACATGCCAAACTTTGGTGCCTAAAATCATATATATGAAGGCCAGATCCCACCCTGGGTTTCCAGTTTGATTTTAGCCCAGCCCAGAGAGTTCATACATTTTTAGGATATAGTTAAAAATCAGAACTTATCCAGTTTTTGCTTCATGTCCCATGTATTTTACCTTGCTGTAAAAGACCATTAACAAATGCATCAGCTTCCATTTATACAGTATTAAAAGCCACCAGACTCTCAAACAACTTAATGAACTTAAGCTTTAAAAGAAAAGGAAAAAACTTGCCTGAGGGATAGTGAGAACTCGTAAGCGCTGAAAGTTTCTGTAGCTTCATCCCTAAAGTTACATGTCTTACAGAAAAGAATCAGAATCTTCTTGAATAGTCCAGTGCCTTGAATAATTCATGATAAGAAACTTGTCTGAACCCAAACTACTGTTTTCAACACACCCTAACTTTGGCTGGTTTTGCAGTCCAACTGATCTCAATATCTGGTTTTGTCCTAATTCCAGTGGAATAAATTCAAATTTCCTTTTCTGAAAGGTTCCAGGTTACATTTTGAGGTTTAGGCTGCCTTTTACTTCTAATGCCTATGGCAGACTGAAAAATACCAGAGTACAAATCAGGTTTCTTTAGGGGCAGACACAATGTAACCAAATGTTTAAAGAAATGGATACCTGAGCCAGCAACGTGGGTTTTACTTAGCCATTGCATTTTGCTTGTAGGCATAAAAGAAATTTAGGAGAAGGTCTGAAGCGAGATTTGGGTGTCTAAAGCAGAAGCCAGGTAGACTTTAGGTGCAAAAAGCCAAACTGTTTAGAAATTCCCCTCTCAGCTGGAGCTATGTTAGCTACTGCCTTTGGCTGACCTGAGAGCATCAGGTCTGTGCTGCTCTGCATCACCTCATTCCCCAGATGTCTCTGTGAGCTGCCCTCAGGCTTGGGGAGCCAGAGGGAAAAGCCAGAGGGAAAATCAGGTTCCTCCAAACCAACCATCATCCAGCTTTAGTCCCTCTCCAGGTGAAGACTGCAGAGAGGCAGAAAAAGCAGTATGTGTTTCTGAAATCAAGACAGTGCTCTGCACATGGCCAGGAAAAGTGGGAATATTCTCATCTGCAATGTAGTGCACTGAGCAGGCAAAGCACTTCAAATCCTCTATAACTGCATTCATGAAAAACACTGTCTGTCAAGTCCTGGTGCTCATCAGTGCTGAGACTCTGCTTTTGAGATACTATTCATCTTCCAAATACAAAAGTCTCCAGCCATTATTAGTAAGTCCTGTGCCAGCAATTGAACTGGAGACGTCTCTATGCACTGGGAGCTGCAGCCAAAGGGGCAGCTGGGCCAGGCCTTTGTACCTAAAAGGATTTTCATTAGGAATTGAATTACTCTTGGACACATTTACTTGCTTTGACTAAAGAGTCATGTTGTGCAATTTCCCCTTTCCAAATGGAGTTTCCATGCACAGCCCACTATCAGAGAAGTGCTGACACAATTTCTGTTATCACAGATTCAGAGGAGGAGGCAGTGTTGCATACGCATGAAAACTGTAAGCAAATTACCAACTAGAGTGGTTGGGCTGTTGTGTAACAGTTGATATTTAAAAAGTGGTTCTCCTTACCCAGTCAAGTTGTGGGTATCATAAGGATCCTCCTAGTTTCATTATTTTAGATAGCCCTTTTCAGAAAGTAATTGGGTTACATGTGTAAGCCCTGAGAGCATGGCAAGTACTAGGCATGTGTTCATTTTTTAAGCTTTTAAACTTGCTTTAGAAGAACCAAGAGAATATCCACACATGAATTTCCTTGAGAAGGTTACTTTTTTTTCCCCAGGCTAATGAAGATCTACAAATGTTCTGACATGTTTTTTGTGAGAGAGATTGTTGAGATCCAGGAAACGATAAAGCATTTATTTATTGAGACCGGTACCTGCAGTTTTGATAACCGTAATAATCATTACAAGGCTTAACAAACCTTCTGCTTCAGGGCTTAAATTAAGTGGCTCAGTAAAGCCATCTTTTAATTCATTGAAAATATTTCCAGGAGCTGCAGATGGAGTTGTTTAAGCTCCAAGCCTGGCAAAGTCTTTTCTCCCCAAACTAAATTATTGCTGGGCTGGAAAGCAGCTTTACCATAAGATAATGTCTCTTCATTTACAATTACCACTAGTGATTACTTGGTAAGTGTCACAAGATTTTGATCTAGATGAAACAATGGCCTTATTCAATAAAATATGTTTTCTAAATCAGAATAAAAAGATTTTATCTAAGGTAAACTAGGAAAATGTATCATGAAGTAAAGCCATTTTCTATTTCATGTCTTAAGTTTTTTGGTAAAATATCTCCCATATATTAAGACGAAATAATGAGTAAGCAAGAAATTTGCAATAAATTTTGATCTGTGATTAATTTCTAGGGTAATCCAAAATTAGAACTCTGTGAAAAAAATCAACTATACTTTTTCACAGTAGTTGGACAGTATCATTGGAATAACAAATAGTAGTATTTACTGGTCAAACAAGATCAAAAAATTTCATTAGTACTCTCTGTGTTTTTTCAGACTACACTCTGAGCTCTGTTAATGGGAATGGACCATAAAAGATGCCAAGGGTGTTGTTCATGGGAATCCAGGAGTTGATGGGATTAAACTGGGAGGTTACAGAAGAAAAAAAAGCTCTTTAATGTAGAGTCAGTTTCTGGCAGTGTCAATGTCTGGTTTATCTCTGTTTCAAGCTGATTTAAATTTTCTGTTATTATAACACATGTTAATAATCCAAGCATTGCAGATGTGTTTCCTGCCAAAATAGGAAAATGCTGCCTCTCTGCTCGGTATCAGAAGACCAGACCTTACCAGAACACAGGAGGCAAGACCCAGGCCACCAGCCCCAGGCAGCTCATGCTTCTTATCAATTTCTACATATCCCTGTAATACTAAAACTAACTTTTGGAAGACATTAAAAAGGGATGTTTGCCTGGTTTTTGCTCTACATTCAATGTGGCAATTTTTCGTCTTTGCCAGACTAGGGCCTGAATTCTTGATTAGCTTCAATTGACATTTAATTTCCTTATAGGCCACACTAAGTTATTTTAAAAAAAAAAAAAAAAGTAAAACCTAAGGAAATAAAAAATGAAAGTTGCAGAAAAAGTTTTCATATTAATTAAGATTCATGTTCAATTGCCTTGTAAAAATAAGTTAATCGTCATGGAATCATAGATTCATTAAAGCTGTAAGAGACCTACAAGATCATCCAGTCCAGCCATTCACCCAGCACTACCACTGCAGCCCCTAAACCACTAAACCATCACCCAGCACCAGATCCAGACACCTTTTAAACACCTCCAGGGATGGTCCCTCAACCACCTCCCTGGACAACTTATTTCAATGCCTGATCATATTATATTATCCATAGAATGACAGAGTGTATTGCAGAGGCTGTAAAGTCCTCCTGATAGGGCAGGTTTTGTCATTGATGTTTGACCAACTTTTTTCTCTGGATTCTTTCAAGCAGAATGTAAAATGAAAAGAGCAGCATAAACTATTAAGAAACAATTTATATTTAATTTTTTCCCCATAATTTAAGACAGAGTAGCAAAAGAGATTCAGGATTTACCATGAAAGTGTTTGCAGGCACATCAGAAGCCGAAATAATCTATGTGGGTGAATCTGTGCATGTATGCAAGTGATAAATGAGGCTGTTTTCTGAAATTACAATTTTTGTAATCCCACGGTTTCTACCACAATGGTATGTGAGCACCTCCTAAAGCAGTTTTACATCCAGAAAGGTGGGAAAAGGAAATCTTCATTCCCTGTGTGGGAAACTGCAGAACAAACAGCTATTTTCTGAAAGTGTAACCAAGCTGATACCCCCTTGTTAAATGTATGCAATCTTAGGGCAATCATCTGAATATTTCCAAGAACACAGTGTATGTGACTTGGCTCAGGCACCATAGCAGCACAATACATATATTTTAATTCTTGACCCTTACCCTAGAAATTATCTTTGCGAGCTAAGTCTAAACCATGCTGTATTAACATCTCTTAACTCTCCGTTACAAGAAGTTACTGATTCAACATGATATTTTCAAATTATAAAATTACTCATTACATTTATGATCCCAGATGATGGTATTTCCAGCCAAAGCAAGTAAGATTTCTATCAGCGCTTATAGCTTAAGAAGCTCATGCCTGAACAAGATGAGCAGGAACCAGGCACGTTCTCAGGAAGTGCTGTTACAAACAACCTTCACCAACACAGACCCTTCTGCCTCCAGAATTGCTTCTTCTCTCTCCAGTCAGGAGGACACTTACAACAAATTCTGAGATCTTAAATATTAATAATATAATATTATTAAGAATTTAGGTACTATCAGAATTACTGACATCCTAAATATTAGGAATAATTAATAGGAAATATTTAATATCTAAATTGAAGTTCTAGTCAATGATGCCAATGCACTGGGGACATTGGTCTCTGCATTTGAGTGCCCTAGACAGTTTGAGAAGAAACATCTCCAAATAGTTATGTACAACATGAACGTATTTCAGTGCCTGACAGAGATTTGTGGTGCTGCTGCCCAGCCAAGGGTCAGACCCAGAGCAAAGTGTTCACTTACACAGAGTCTGAATTTGGTCCCAAGACTCTCTCAAGCACACTTACAGAAATTGTACAGCAGTTTACTAAAACAGAACCAACAACAACAAAAAAAAATCAATCAAAAAACCACAACCCTCAACCCTGTAACTAATCAAATCAAATAGAAATTCAAGAAGATGAATTGCTTTCAGATTTAAAGAAAATGTAGGCTGACAAAAAATCCAGACTCTTTAGCCTGAAGGCAGGGGGTTATTCCTCCTCTGCATTTTACTGATAATTTCAATGAAAAGCTAAGGAAATTATTAGTTTTCAGTCCCTCTTCTAGAGTACTTTGCAAAATTAATGTAAGTTTTAGAAATCCTTTAATAAAAAACCTTCCTGCCACAGCCACAGTAACAGCCACTTTAACAGACTCATAGTCAGCCTGGTTACTGTCAATTTACCACTTGGAAAAAAAGTCCTCTAATATTAACTATGAATCACTCTCAAATATTTGTGGTGTGAAAACAGAAACACACTTGTAGTCTATGCTTGCTAATATCTGATTTTATGGTCAGAGAAAAAGAGTCAAGGGAGTTCCCCTTGTCCCTGCCCTCAAAAAGTCAATAAACTGCACCACAGCAGAACAATTATATGAAGTGATTTTTTTTCATTTTTAATTGATCTGTGAGGTCTACCTGGCTAGAGACTGTGAAGATATTTTTGCAAAGGAAGTGTCTCACCTGATAAGAGTTTTCAGGTGGGCAATCTTTTGTGTTTTCCGCTTCTGTTGCACTTGTCAGTGTTAAAATTTGAATTTTGTTTCAATTTTCTACCATGGTGTAAGCCCTCATCAGTTTCCTGCATGAGTAGAAAACCCAGTGATTTGGGGTTTTACAGAAATAATGATCCACAGAGAGGACTGCCCACACATTCTAAGAGTCAGGCCCTGAAAATCTTTGGAGAGAAACGTCTCCTTTTATACCTAGGCTATTTCAGTTTCCAAGCAGTGGTGTTGCAACCTGTGGCTGATGCCATGGAGAAAGAAAGTGACATATTTTGTCAGACCAGATGGAAGTGATATTTATCTGATTTAATATAATGTGGACTCCATCCATCACCTTAAAATAACTAGATAATAATTTCTTTCAAGGTCTCTCAGCTGACCTTTTCCATCCCCCTTCCAAGCTGCCTATTACAACTCCATAGTTTGGAGTAATTAAAGCGTGTTTTCATTCCCCTTAGCCACTAGGATTTATTCTTACCTGTTTTAGGTGCTAAGGAGATCTTGGAACACCACTGTAAAGAAGTGGAGATGATGGAGATGACAAACTGGAAGCAGTGGAGATCTCAGGTCACTGAAAAGGAAGGCTTGGCAGTCCAAACAAGGTGTGTGGAGAAAGTGCCATGCAGGGGACCTTCAGAGATACCAAATACAAGTATTAAAACCTTGGTTAGCTTTAACTGCTTAAGACCACAATTTCCTCTAGCAGGCATAGCCAAGGTGCTTCAGCTTGAGCTCAGGTGTTTCTGCATTACAGTTTGCATTGTGCCATACAGATAAAGCCACAAAAAGGCTTGGAGAAGGATTTTGAACCAGGACCAAAGTGAAGGTAATTCTTAAGATCTTGATTCGCAGTAAACCTTCTGCATGAATTTGTCCAAAATTGGTGCTGGACTTGAGGAAATGGACACTGTCTAATTTTAAGCACTAGTAAGCTGCTCTGTAGGCACTGGCTATTGCTCCTTCTAGTTGCAGTTGTAACTTATGGAGACTTTACAAGGCCCAAGACATTGCCATCTTTGAGAGCACTCAGAAAAGAAGTGCCTTCATCTACCTGCACTGTGGGATCTGTCCTGCAGTTCAGGGAAACTGTTTTCACACCTTGGAGAAGGTTTTCAGCACTCTGATTATAGTCACCACTACATATTTTTTTTTCAAGCAAGATGCAACTTCTCTGCTCCAGTTTTTTCAGCTTTGATCATCCCTCCCACTATTCAATCCTTTTTTCCACAGGGTCAGTTAGTGAACTACATTAGACATAAAACTTTTTACTCTTCTTTCAGTGGATCAGGTTAGTGTTTTGTCCTCTCCTGGGTTCTCAGTCATAGAAGCAGTAAAAGTCTTATTTTTGAGCCATATTAACACAAAAAACAGAACCAGGTGCCTTAAAACCAGCATGGTTTTGAGAATAGCAGAGAAGGTAGCTGCTTTCCACCAAAAGTAGGCTATCGACACAATAATATAGCAGAACATGTTAAGTCTTGCTTCTTTTACTCAAGTATTGGTATTGAACAGCTAAGAGTATCTGTGAAAAACCTTTCCAAACATGCTGGGACAGCTGAACTTGCACAATGCTCTCTTTACTTGTCAGTAAACCCAACAAATGCGTAACATTCAATATGGAAAGGCAGGTCTCATCTTAACCAGCTGGCAAGCCAAAGCAGCAAAAAAGTCTGTTATTGCCCCAGGACAAAATCTCAGCTTTCCCCCAAAACTGTGCTGAAGTCAGGGAAGGATTTGAGAAAACCCCTGTACTCACCCAAAGTCAGTTTACTGCAATCTCTTCAATCCATGACATATCTGAAATCTCTTTCAACTACCCTGTTTTGTAGAAGCCATGGACTTCCATTCAAACAGAGCAAAAATACAGTCATAAAAACATTAAGCTTGCATGAAATTTCCATTTCCTTACAGGAAAGACTGTATGGGATCTGAACACTCTCCAAACCATGCAGCCGTTCTGGAGTCACATTTGAACATTTGAGCTCAGACCTATCTGTCCTTGTTGAATATTTTATGTTGACACAAACCACATATGTTATGTATCTGTCTCCTCTTGCCCTTTTAAATTGGTTTCTCAGATCAGTGGAACAAAGATGCAAGAGGAAATTTATCTGCTGCATATGAATGTCCTTCACGGTATTTAAAGTCTTTCCCAGGTCTTACTCTGAATGGGTATGAAGATAAGCCCAACATGAATTGCAGCATACAGATTTGGGAGGATAAATTTTGTGAAAAGTAAAACATTTTTTTTTTACCTTGTTTGCTGAAAATGAAGGTTATCAGCTCAGTTTATGAAGTTTAAGACATATTCTTCACAATATCATTTATAGCCACAAATCTCAGATTAGAGGTAACATTATTTTGATCGGGAACTAAAAATTCTGAACTCTTATTTACAATAAGGTGGTTGGGTTAATAACGCTTTATTCATTTCATATTTGTTAGGCTTTGAAACTTTTATGCTTTAGGTCTATTTTCACAAGTAATCCAAATACAGAATAAAGAAAAAATTCTGCTATTCCCCAGGTTTTTGTGAAACCAACGGTCAAAATAATTACTTACAGAATTGAATTATTAGACAGAAATTAATAAAAGTATAAGAAATGTATTATAATCTTTTTCTTAAACACAGATTAGGGATGCCAGATGAAGAACTGAAGCTGTTCCTCTTACCTGTGCTCTCAGTGAGTTGATATTAAGAGTTTCAAGAACTGCTTTGATGATTCTTTGCTTAGAGTAAACATGGAGTTAAACACAGGAATGTGTGTACAGGATATAGTCACTGGTTTGAGCAATTATTGAAGGATTTGTTGAAATGTCTGCAGGTAACACTTAAAATGCTTAGAGACTGTTGAAATTTAGATGGAAGTTGTCGCAAAGTTCTTATAAATATGTAGAGTCACTAAATAAGCCAAAACAACATTCCATATTTACAGATACACATCAGTGACTGGAAAGAAGTGCTTTTCCTGTAGTTTCTGAGGCAATAATTTATTTGGAGACATTTCTCTTGGGGCACTCTAAAACAGCTTTGCTGCTAATTCGTCTTTCCCGTTTGTGAAAAGTGAAGGATAAAATGAGATAATAAAGGCAGAAAAGCAGCACGTATGTGATGAAATACCTGTTCTATAATTTTCCACCATTGTGGCAAAAAGCAAAGCTCCAATCTTTGGCAAGGGAGGTACAAATCACAGCACATAACTTTTATCCTAAGGTTTTCATCATAGAATCATAGAATCATTATGTTTGGAAAAGATCTCCAAGATGCTCAAGTCCAACCTTTGAACACCACCGTGCCAACAAACCATAGCACTAAGTGCCATGTCCAGTCATTTCTAGAGCACTTCCAGGGGTGGTGACTCCTCCACCTCCCTGGGCAACTGTTTGAATGCTTCATGAGCCTTTCAGGGAAGAAATTCTTCCTGATGTCCAACCTGAATATCCCTTATCACAGCTTTGAGACAATTTCCTCTAATTCTGTTGTTCGTTGCGTGGGAGAAGAGGTTAATTGCCTGGGAGAAGATATGGAGAGTTCCGGGAGCGCTTTGATTTATTTATTAATGCAAGTGATGAAGCTCATTCCACCCTGCATTTGCCGATTTCCCCACGTAGACAATCGTTCAGTAGCTGCATATAAGTCTGTTATTCCTGACTATCATGAGTAGATCTATGGAGATCCTGAAACTTTGGTCAGGCTACAGAAACAGGTTTTCTGGTAAACCACAAGCCTGGAAAATATCTTCCAGCTTCTGTTTTGTGACTACTGGATAATGAAGACTGCAGCCCTTGCTGAAACATCGGGGATCTTTTTGACCACGGTGGGGCAATGTCCTTGGGGCAAACCATGCACCTTTGCCAGAAAATGGAAGTGATGGCATTTGCTAACACATTATCTGAAATGTCTTCAGAAAATTATACAGAATAGTCCAAAGAAAGCATAAAGGTTGTTCCAAAGCTGACTCCATGGGCCATGCAATAATGAGTAAAGAGCATTAGCAGAACACAAAATAGACAGATATAGACCCATTTGAGGTGTGAATGACACCAAGTATAGGGGTCTCAAAAATGTGGACTGATAACTAGACCTGTAAATGTAACCACTCTCTGTGGTTGGTTTTCGTAGCAAGTCTTCTAGAATTTGGATTTTTTCACATTTATTACTTAACACATTGCAGATAATTCATCAGCATCAGCTATTTCTCCCCTTCAGAGGCCCTACTAAATGTATGTGTTTGAAGTCAATAAAAAGCAATCTCTATAGAACACAAAAAAATCAGTTTCTTTCTTTTAAGGGACAAAATTATTTTTTACATTCCAAGTAGTCTGTTTTCCGTTTTCAAATTGGCATGTGCGAAGTTGAAATCATGTGTACCTAGGTTATGTTCAGCTGCAGGAGTTTGGAAGTATTTTGTTAGGGAAAAGAAGACCAAAAGCAATTTAAAAATTATCAAATAGATGCTGTCCTTGTCTACAACAGTTAAATTTGAGACAGGTGTGAAATAAATAGCTGATTTGTGAATAAGCTCATAGTTATATAGTGGGCTAAAACCCCACATGATCAGGAATCTCAGGCTATGAGCTTTGCTACATTCAGCTTTTCTTTATTCTTGCCTTCAAGTAGGTACAAACTCTGCTCACCTTTGTACCGAAGAAAAAATATCTGTGTTAAAACTAAAGCAAAGACTAGCCCTGCAAAAAATAACTTTACAGCACTTCTTAAAGGAAGGGTTTTTACAGTTTACAGGAGGAGAGGGGAGAGGAGAGGAGAGGAGGGGAGGGGAGGGGAGAGGATGTCATTGTGCCTTCCAGTACCTTGGAGGGAATTTTGAAAAGGAGGGAGAGGGACTTTTATATAGTCAGATAGTGTCAGGACAAGCGGCAATGGTTTTAAACTGAAAGAGAGCAGGTTTAGATTAAGTGTCAGAAAGAAATTCTTTACTCCAAGGCTGATGAAGCACTGGAACAAGTTCCCCAGGGAGGTTGTGAGTGCCTCATTCCTGGAATTGTTCAAGGCAAGGTTGGATGGAGCAACCTGATCTAGTGGAAAGTGTCCCTGCCCATGGCAGGGGTGCTGGATACAGATGATCTTTAAAGTCCCTTTCAACCCAAACCTTTCTATGATTCTATGGGGTTATTGTGACCCAACTGCAGGACCTGGCATTAGCCCCATAAAATTGACCTTAGCCCAGCAACCCAGACTGTCCAGATTCCTCCATGGAACATTCCTACCCTCGAGCTGATCAGCTTGGTGCTGGCTGCAAATTCACTGAGGGTGCCCTTCATCCCCTCATGCAGATCGTTGATGAAGAGATTATTTAAGACTGTCCGCAATACTGAGCCCTGGGGAACACCACTAGTGACCAGTTGCCAACAGAATTTAACTCCATTCACCACTGTTCTCTGGGCTGGGCCATCCAGACGGGCTTTCACCTAGAAAACAGTGCACCCATCCAAGCCATGAGCAGACAGTTTATCCAGGAAATGCTATGGGAAACAATGAAACACTACCAAGCAACATAAACAGCTAAAACAACCTCTGCAGATCTTGGGTTAGATGCATATTAAGTCCTTTATCTGAGTATTTGTATTTAGCAATTAATTTTCTTATTAGTCCTCCAACATGTTCATGTTCTCTTTGACATTTACAATCTTTTGTGTGTACAGGAAATGCTCATAAAGTGTACATTTATAGATGCTGGATAGATGAGTACATTTCAATGCTATGCAGCTTTCCCTGCAATATGAGCAATTACCATCAAGTAGAAGGACAATTGTTAAACCTTAACAGTGGTATTTGTCTGATCAAAAATTGATGGTTACATTTGCATTACTCTGCCAGACTGATTTTATTTAATACCAATAATATCCAATCCTAAGTAAGGGATAGTGGTTTTAAACTTAAGGAGAGTAGATTAAGGTTAGATATAAGGAAGAAATATTTTAGTATGAGAATGGTGAAACACTGCAACAAGTTTACCAGAGAGATGGTAGATGTCCCGCCCCTAGAAACATTCATGGTCAGGCTGGACAGGGCTCTGAGCAATCTGATGTTGTTGAAGATTTCCCTGGTCATTGCAGAGTATTGGACTAGATGAACTTCACAGGTTCTTTTCACCCCAAACTCTTATTTGAATCTATATTTCTAAAGCAGACACTACAGTAGGTCAGAAGAAATGTTTTCCTAAGAGAGTGTTGTCCCTATATGGATCCCACCGGAGACAAGCCAGATGTGGAAAGGTACTTTGTAGGTAACCAAAATAAAGTGAGATTAATCCTGGTGAAAGTAAAATGGTGCATTTCAAGTTAAGATTTACATTAGCAGAACTGTAAAGTTAAAATTTTGGACAAGTATAGCTTCTAGAAAATCCAGTCTGTGTCTTTCTGAGAAATCCAGCCAGTATTACTAGACACTCTTTAACAAACGTTTAATCCAGCCAGTTCCTTCTATAAACACTACCAGGAGTTCCTAATCTCTTGTACACAAAAATGGAAGAAAAGGACAACAGCCTTTGTCAAACCTGGCCATATTCTCTTCTCAAGGTCTCATCAGGAAATGATCCAGAGGACAGCTCAAAATGTGGCAGTATGGACAGGCTGTACGGCCTCCTCCCTACCGGTAGCCATGTGCAGAAATTCACAGGGAACCAGACTGATGTGTTGGTAAAGGTCAGCATGCAGGACTGAGACAGAATTAGAAACTGTGCGGATGTGGTTTAGACTGTAAAATAAGACAAATACTTACATACTTATTTAGCAGTAGATCTTTTGTAGTTTACAGTTCTGATTCAAGAGCAAAACCAGCAATTGTGGCAGTGCCACCCTTTTCCTGGGGCAGAGAGGCCAGAGACCAGAAATCATCGGTCTTAGCAGTGAAAAGAACTTTCCGCAACTATGTTCTCCATTACCCATTTTCTACATGTGTCAGTGGACAGAAGTTGGCCCTTGTGTACTGAAATACTGTCCTGAGGAGAGGCAAAATTAAGTCGTATTCTCTCAAGGAAGAGAGCCCAGGGGTGGCTGTTCCTGCCTAGGAAAGGGACCATAGCAGAGGAGAGTCATAAGGGGACAGCTTGCCCCTCCGGGGAGGGTGAAGACAACAACTGGTACTTCAAGGAGATGTCCCCTTCCACTGCAAAGTTCAGATTCAAAACACAATGAGCTAAAAACCCAGCAGACTGTCATAACTTCACTGACGCATTTTGGTGTTGCATGGTTTTGTCCTGCCCCACTGAACTTGCCAGCTCATGTTCCTCCAGTTCAAAAGTCTTCACAGTTATTGTATATAGTGCCTTTCATCAAAGGATCATGAGTTACCTTGCAAATACTAATTATGCCTTTCAGCCTTACATGAAGAGTAGTCCTAGTCAAAAATCATGAATTAGTCAATATGAGAGAGAGAAAGGTTGCCTTGGTTCCCAGCCTCATGCATTAGACACTACTTAAGATCATAATTTTGCATAGTCATCATTTAGACCTGAAGGAGGTAATAAGAAAAAGTATTCTTGAATACAGAAAAGACTAATCAATGCTGACACTAGATAAGAGGAAAACATTTTTTAAAAAGACAAAAGCTGATTTATTAAAAGTCAAAATAATACCCTATTACAACATGTCAAATAACGATAAATGAAATAAAGAAATGCATCTTAGTGGTTTTATTATTGTAGCCATATACTCATTACATATCGGAAGCTGAAAGAAATCAGTATGATTTAGAAAAGTAGATTAATGATTCGTGTTTTTGCCAATATGCCACATCAATAAATGGTGCTAGCAATATAGATCTCAATACATGCCAAATATCTACTCTGGTTTTGCAATGAAAGCTATGTTTAAATTAATGTATTTTAAACATATCTATGTACTATTTAAGATTTGTAATCTAAAAAGAATTATGAGTATGCCTACGTGGTGTGAATTATGTGATTTCTAATTTTCTAGAGGAAAAAAACTGTTATATATTGCCTTTAGTGGGTGTCATTTTTCCCTTAAAAGAGTGAGAGGAAAGTAGGCCAGCATTAGAAAATATAACGATTTCTCTCTGAACCCCAATAGACTTTTCATTCCTTGACTTTTGCTCCATAAATGAATCAAGTGTAATATATACCAAATCTCTAATCCCTTAATTTTAGCTTCTTATTTTCATAGGACAGTCATTGCCCTTCAACTTACACCAAAACAACTTTTCATCACCATCAGGACTGCCTCTTGCGAAAAAGGGAATGAAGCTATTCATAAAACTAAAACTGATTTTTGCCCACCTTTCTATCAAAAATATTACTTCCTTATCGCGTGCCACATAACGAGCCCACTCTTTTGGGTGAGCTGTTCCCATGCTGCCCAAACTCTGTCAAAATTGGAAATTATGATGCCAGTGGGGCAGATTCCAGATGTATGTGCCTCATTGCCAGA
The DNA here is from genome assembly GCA_013398115.1 of Falcunculus frontatus. NCBI lineage: Eukaryota > Metazoa > Chordata > Aves > Passeriformes > Falcunculus > Falcunculus frontatus. The sequence continues at coordinate 2,228,839 of VZRV01004586.1, read as the reverse complement.
TGTGGACTTTTGCATGTCCACTTTTGCATGTCCATGATTTTTTGCATGTCCATGATTTTTTGAGAACATATCCTCCCAATGCACTGGCAACACAGTTAAGGTGGGACAATGGTTAAAGCAGCATGTTTGTGTTTTCACACTACGTTGCTAAGGAATGTCAAAACCAGGACTGTTATCTAAGCAGTCACCATGTTTACAAGGAGAAGAGCAAAATGATTGAGGTCTTTCTCCCAAGTACACTAAAAAGACACGATAAGAAATAACGATGTCATTGTTTGCTTTCAGTACATTAATCTCTCTAATGTTGCTGTTACGTAGACATTAAAAAGTTTATCTTTGCTGAAATTTACCATTTCGGTTCCAACGCTATGGACTTGGTGAAAATTTCATCATGAAATTGCCAATTGCTTTCCGTTACAGTTACTTATTTAAAGCAAATTAAAGCTTTGAACACATCTTTTTCAAACGCGGGTCACTTCAAAAAGATATATTGATTTGCAACCTGAAACATGATGGTCTGACGTCAGTATTCAGGCACTTTGCATTCCAAAGCACTCCCTTTTGTGTTTAGAGACCTCATGATGTTATCCCAAACCACAGACCAAACACATGATTTAAGATTTAAAAAATAATAACACATCAATTAATTTGGCAATTTTAACATATAAATCTACACCTACAATCTGTGGTCCATAATGGGACAATAATCTTGTGATCTTTTGGACTAATTCCTAAAGGCAAAGGTTTTAGCTAAGGATGAGAACAATAGAGAACACAATTCAGAGGGATTAATGAAGTTATTGTTTTGTACAGATGTGAAATCTATGAAGATCTTCATTACATGCCAAAATATCAATTGGCGATTTTCCTTTCACTGGCTTCTCTTTTCTTTCCCTCCATTGAACATAATACTTTCCCATGTTCTCACCAAGTTTTTGTCCAAGCAGAGCAAGAGAGGGTGGAGCACTCTTAGCAAGGAAACATCCAAACTGTAATATTCTGTATACAACTCGCTGACCATCTGGTAGCACATAAATGCTCAAGGTCATACCCAGTCCATGCATACATGACCTCAGAGCATTATCCAAAGCCTTTTCACTGATCCCAGAGCATTGACTGGTGAATTGAAGCATAATATGTGCACATAAACCTCTGCCACCCACCCTTTGGCCAGATTTGACTCCTCAAGGCATATTCCCTCACTCAACTGTCACCCAAAATTCTGCAAGCCGAGTGATGAAACAGTGTAATTAAACACACATCACACAAAGCTGATCTAGGTAATTTTCACTTGGATTTTCAGGAGGGAAAAATGAAGAGTTGTATTTGCTGACTAGCTTGCACCATGTACTTTGCAAACAAAAGCTCAATCAAACTGGTCATTTTACAGAACAATACATAACCCTGGCCAACAGGGCTCCTCTCTTGAGCAAAGCAGAACTGACTAGATGAATCTCTTCCTACACTGTGGAGACACAGGGTAGACAGAGAACACATGAGATCTTTAACCTTCCCTCCTGGACAACCACTGAAAAAAGGCATCAGGGACCCCAGTCAATAATAAACAACTTCATATTACACTGCATCTAACAATACACCACACACACTGCTGCTGCTGCTGCTCTAAAATGTCATTATTGGTTACAAGCCCAAATCCCTCAGTGGGACCTGACCATCTGTTATGGAGAACAGGACACAGTTTGATGCACAGTGTTACCTACGGACAGGAAAGCAAAACCAGTAACAGCAGGATGAGGTGGTGCATAAACCATGCAGTGCCTGTAAAGCAGGGATCTGCCATCTTGTTCTTTTGTTTCGTCACCTTTTGACTGCAAAGGGGAGATTCTTGCCCATATCCTCAAAAGGAGCCTGTGACTTCTTTCAACATTTGCACCCAAGTAATGTCAGCATATCCATATGTCCAAGTTTTTCACTTTCCCAGGCTGTTATCCAAATCCTTTGATGTGCAACTGGTACTTTGAGAGGGCACATCCTCTTCCAGAACTACTATAAACTCATGAAGCCAAGAGAGAAAAACAAACTACGTAAGTTTCAGGCAAAATTGATAACCACTTCCTTTGGATCTTTGGGGAGGAGGGAAAGGAGGTAATGGTACAGCTAAGCTTGCTGAGTTACTAATTTGTTTTCTATAGCTTAAGTCATGAATTTTAAAAGTGACTTTGTAATAATCATCTTTAACAGACTGGCAGCTTTTTAAAGACAAACAGGTAATGTTAGAATAATTGCCAAGAAAATTGCTCTCTTGGAATAAGAAATGTTGACTTTAAGCAGTTTCTTCATGTAAGGAGCAAGAAACCAGATTTCCTTGACCACATTTTCAAGGATATCTCTGTACAGTTTTTCCAGCTCAGCTAAAGCCAAAATTTCAAAACCAGAAAAGTGCTATCTAGTGCAAAGCCAAGACAATGGGATGTGGAATTGCATCCAAATTTTGTGATGATTATGACACAGTAAATGTCAAATATGATGAAGTTTTACCATCATTAATTTGCATCCTGCAACATGAAAATAAAATACACAGCTGATTCATGTGAAATAAAGAAACAGCACTTACCCCTCATTTTTGTTTCATTGGGTTTGAAATAACTCTGCTTTGTTCTTGGTCCATAGCCAGGCTGAACTCTGTTTTCAGCTGATCTGGGTTTTAAAATTCATTATTTTAATTGGACAGTAGCACATTAGAGTTCATTTCTCAGCTATATTGTTGTATGTAAAAGCCATCACAGACTCTCTGACGGTGTATTTCTGAATAGACCTTCTCTAGGCAGGCCACAAATGTTTATCAGCCCACCAAAAGCTACCTACTAGAAAACAGCATTCATTAGCCTGCTTTAGACATGATGTGCATGGGTTTTGAAATGTCTTTACTTCCTCTGATTCAGATTCACCCTTTCTAATCTTGCTTTTTCCTGTAGCAAACAGGCAAGAAATTTTCAGAGTCCCTGCTGGCTGAGGAACCTGCCCTGGCTTCCGCTACTGCTGCAGGACTCCAGCCTGTCATCCACCTCAGAAAACCCTTTCAAAGCTTAAAAACACCATTTCATATCCTTCCAGCAGTGCCACAGGATTCATTCACAGTCTGGCAGGGGAAGGGGGGTGGGGTTGAGCTGACAGCAACAGCAAAGTGTTGCTCACACTGAGTATGCACTTTATTTGTACAGGCTGTCACAGAAGGGAAAGAATCGTTGCTTGATCACAGTTCTGCTTACCTTACATTTTTTCTTACTCTGTTTCTTTCTTCACATTCATTCAATCAAATTATTAAAATACAAAATTTCAGAAAAATAAGGCAACAGTGCTGGCTTTCCTTCCCACATGATGTATTCAAATCAAATAGCAGACATTAGAGGGGAAAGACAAGTCTATTATCTTTGCATTACTTCACTGAACACTTCAGTCTCCAAATTTTGTTTAGAGTTATCTAATGGCTGTCATCTCTGTGATATCCACCTTTTGTTCAAGTAGGTCAGCTCTTTTCAATCTTGATTTTTAATTCATAGAAGCACAGAATCATAGAATGATTTATATTGGAAAAGACCTTTAAGATCACCAAGTCCAATCCTAAACCTAGCACTGCTCCACCAAATCATGTCCCTAAGTGCCACATCTACATATCTTTTAGATGCCTTCAGGGCTGGTGACTGCACCACTTCCCTGGCCAGCCTATTCTAATGCCTGAACACCCATCCAGCAAAGAATTTTTTCCTAATATTGAACCTAAACTTCTCCTGGTGCAACTTGAGGCAATTTCCTCTGATCCTGTCTCTTGTTACTTGGAGGAAGGGTTTTAAAACCAGCTCAAGATCAAAATAGACTGTCGATATATTAATGGCAGAAAACAGCAATCATTTGAGAGCAATATGGACTAAGACTCAAGAGAGAAGTCACAACACTGCATGGTTAACACCAGCTGTTAGTAACCTCCACACTGCTAACTGCTCATGCAGTGAGCAGTGACTGATGGCAGCACAGACACACACCCCCCTCTGCACACACCCCTTTGGCATGGTGTGAGTGCTCCAGCCCTGTGCCCACACTGATCCCACAGCCTGGCAGGAGAGCCCCAGGAAGTCATGCACGTGGGTCCCCAGGTGCAGCCCCATCCCACTGTCCCATCAGCTGGGTACAGAGTCCTGGCAGTGTCTCACAGGAGGATGCTGAGTCTGGTCAGGGCAGCACCGTGACACTGGTACCCCATGGCAGTGTCAAAACAACTGCTGCTGCTGCTTCCTTTATGAGAACTCCATATCAAAAAGAGTTCATCCTTATTTCTTTTCGAGCTGACTTCTCCTTCATTTGAAAAACAAAACAAAAAAAACACCTCTTTGTATTTTCCTGGTTAATATTTTGCACACCAGACAATCAGCTTCCTCTTGAGCACTACTGGGTTTGCAAGGTAAGTTTTTTTCTAATAGGAGGCTACAGGAGAGACTTACATGAAGAGCTGCTGGAAGCTTCACACATGTCCCATGGAGCACATGCCAGCTGGCTCCAAGATGGATCTGCCACTGGCCAAGGCCAAGCCCATCAGAAATAGTGGTAGCACCTCTGGGATAAGACATTTAAGAAGGGGGAAAATCCCTGCACAATTGCAACCAAAGAGTGGAGGACAACTCTGTGAGTGGAACAGCTCTGCAGACACCAAGGTCAGAGAGAAAGGATCAGGAGGTGGTGCTCTAGATGCCGGAGCAGAGATTCCCCTGCAGCCCCTGGTGCAGCCCATGACGAGGCAGCTGTGCCCCTGCAGCCCATGAAAGTCCACAGGGGAGCAGAGATCCACCTGCACCCCATGGAGAACCCACATTACAGGTAGATGCCCAAAGGAGGCTCTGATCCACTGGAAGCTTGCTCTGAATCAGGCTCCTGGCAGGACCTGTGGTGCTGTGGAGAGAGGAGTCATGTTGGAGCAGGTTTTCTGGCGGGATTTGTGACCCCATAGCTGACCCATGCTGGAGCAGTTTATGAAGATCTGCAGCCCATGGGAAGGACTCACATTGGAGAAGTTTGTGGAGACCTGTCTCCCATGAGGGAAACTCCAGACTGGAACAGGGAAAGAAATGACAAGTCCTTCCACTGAAGAGGAAGGAGCTGCAGAGACAACATGTGATGAATTGACTATTGTCCCCATCACCTGTCCACCTGCACCAGTGGAGAGAAGAAGGTACAGAAAATCACAGGCAAAGTGGAGCCTGGGAAGAAGGGAGGGTGGGGAGAAGGTGTTTTTAAGATTTGATTTTATTTTCTCAATACCCTTCTCTGATTTGCTCAGCGAAAATTCAGTCAACTTTTCCCCAAGTCGAGTCTGTTTCACCCATGATGGTAATTGCTGAGTGATCTGTGCCTGCCCTTATGTCAACTCATGAGCCCATTTTTATATTTCCTCTCCCCTGTGCAGTGGAGGAGAGGGGAGATAGAGTGGCTTCAGTGGGCACTGGGTGTCCAGCCAGGGTCAACCCACCACATCAGCTCTGGACAGTTGTGGGTGTCCCGTCCACCTGTCACATCTGCAAGCCCTTCTGCCTCAATAGCCACTGTTATCCTGGCTGTTTTGCCAAGGGCAGACCACAAGGCCATCCCTACAAGAAGCCCTAACTTCAGGAGCAGTATATTGTACTACCCATGCTCTTCCCAGGGCACTGCTAAGGCTGAGAACACTGCTGTCATCCTCTAAAACAATCAGAAAGCATTTTCTGTCTCTTGGTCTCCAGAATAAGCTCAGCTAGCAGGAACAAAAGACAGTTACCATGAGATTTAATGCAACAGATGCAGTTGTAGAAGTGTAGGAATATTTTTAACAAGAATAACCATTGAAACAGCTTACATATTGGTTGTGCATCATCCATCTCTTCATTTCAAGACAAGCTACTGTTCTTAGAAGACACACTGTAGGTCAAACCAAAATTATAATGTAGGAAACTCACTTTTCTTGATCTTTGTTGAAGAAGTCAGATTAAAGGAGACTAAATACAATTGTCATATGTTTACATTTTCCAAATATGTGCTATTTTCCACCTGTAATTTAAGTAAAATTGTTTTTGTAATGAAAGGATCTGTGCCTCTTTTCTACCCTGTTGCACATGTAGAACACTGATAACTGAGCATGTCACATAAAACCAAAAGGCCCCATTGAATTACACAGCCCCAGGTCAGCACTATCTTTTTTATACAGCCCTTCCCAGATGTGTCATGTTCACATGTGCTGTAGAATGCATATTTCTGCCTAGGAAATCCCAGCTAAAATTATGGAAACACTTATCATAACAGCTAGTTCCACCTTAGGGTAACTGACACTTTTTAATTCAGTACTATCCTTTTAGGAGAAACTTTCCTGAGACTGCAGAAAATGCTGTCAGCCATAGGTGAGGGACTAAAAGGAAGTACGCTGTGAATTGAGTAGAAATTTGAAGGACAGCATGATGCCATTTATATAAGCATAAACCAGGGAAGTAAGATAACACTCAACAGTTTAATAAACTGGACCACCTTCCTTTCCAGCCCCTTGCTCAGCACACCACATTTCTCTTAATTTGCTTATTGATGAATCTTTAACCTGGCTTCATTTCCTCCTGGTTGGCCCTGGTCAGGAGAGTGCAGAGCTCTAAGAATAGGTGAGGGTACTCAGACAGCTCTGTTTCTCCAGAGTAAGTAGACATAGCTGTCTGACTGGGACTTCTTGTTTGCTTTCTGTGGCTTTTATTTATACTTTCAAGTTCTTCATTCCAGCTGTGCCTGAAAATGGAGGGGACAGTTTAGTCCCATTTAAGCCAAGTTCATGTGTGGTATCCTCTCCTACTTTCTCTTCTCAAAATGGGAAGACAGCCAAGGGACATCCAATCAGTAGGAAAATGATCTTCAGGGATGCTTGAGTGAGGACCCATCAAAGTAAAGAGCCAACACAGCTGGAAAAAATAGGAGAGAGCAAGACCTCACTGAAAGCCAGATGTTCAGTGCACATTTTCCTTTCTATTTTTTTTTTTTAATCAGAATTTTTTAACAACAACAGAAATATCTCTTACTTTTCCCTTAAAATACAGTCAGGAAAGTAGACTGCTTATGGGTTTAAGTTCACATGGTTTATTGCTCTAATTCCTTTGAAAAAAGTTTAGACATAAAATGTTATTGATTGGAGAAGAAACATATGCTTCTTGGCTTGGCAATGCTCAATGCAGTCAGTGTTGGATTTTTTTCTCTTTGTGTGCTTTCACAAGATGTCCGTTGGTTTTGAATTAGTTGCATTGTAGAGTTAAATTTATATGATGGGATTTAGCAGACAAAACAAAGACCCTTTACAAAAAATGTTTTCATGCAGATTTTGATGGAAGAAGAGATATAAAATAATGGGAAAGAGTGTAGTTGAAGAATAAGAAGTCTGTAGGGAATGTTTCCCTGCACAGCTTAAAAGCTTGGTAAATCCAGTACTGAACTAATTTACAAAGGGCTGTGACTGAAGCAATGCCAAAAGAAAGAAAAAGGGAGGATCAAATGTCAAAAAACCCTGAGTTCTATTGAAGAAGTCAGTTTAGGCGTAGAATGGTAAAAGAACTTGGAATCACAGATGCCTCGTTTGGGCCAGATGTGTCAGTGTCTCTGTACAGGTGTGACTAATATTTCCCCTGATGCACAACAAACTTGAGAAGAAAGAGCACTCAGCAGGGATTTGAGAGTTCACCTCTTGGCTTCGTTATTAACCTTTTCTGTGTGTACATCAAGTCCTGATCCTCTATCTTTATGTGAGCTGTCCTGGAAAGAAAGTGCATCCTGTCATGTTTGCAGCTACTCAATTGTTGTGTTGATGAGACATGTTTTCAGAATCAAGGTTAAACAGTTCTATTCGGAAGAAAATTGATAAATTTCACAGTTTTCCAATCAAGATGCTGGCACATGCTGGCACAAAACTGGACATATCTCATCTACGTGGATGTCAGTAAGCTGCTTTTAATGAGAAATTACTAGTGGCCATAGTAACTGAGGATTGTAGAGGAAAGAGCTGAGGGAGAGTGAGAAACAGTTTTGAAAGCTGGGAAATGTAATCTGAAATGAGCATATTTTGAATTCAGCTACAAGTTTACTTAATCACAGAATGAATTAATATTTCTAAAAACGCCAATTATGATTTTTTTATAAAATCTGCTGGTGAGACCTCAGAATTTTGTTTAAACACAGTCATGACAAACATCACATCAAAAGCTGATTGAGAATCAGAATCACAGATATGGACTGAAATCAAATTAAGTAGCACAAAATGTATCATTTAGAAAGGGTTGAAGATGAGGAAATATGTACAGTTTTTTATCGGTGGATGACAGCGAGGTGGTGGGTCACCGCTGTGGAAAGGAGATGCAACCCTAGGATGAATGGAGGAATTATTTTAGTCACACATAAGGGAGTATTAACAAAACTAAACTGCTAAACACATCACCTTAGGAGACTAGAGGTATAGAATCATAAGGGTGGAAGAGCCCTCCAAGATCATTCAGTCCAACCATCAGCCCAGCACCACCACTGTAACCCCTAAACTACTAAACCACAGCGCCCAGAGCCAGATCCAGATTCCTCTTAAACACCTCCAGGGGTGGTCACTCCACCATGTCCCTGGGCAGCCTATTCCAGTGCCTGACCACCCTAACAGTGAGCACTTCTTTTACAGTATCTAATCTGAACCTTCTCTGTCTTGGCTTAAGGCCATTTCCTCTCATCCTCTCACTGCAGGCATGGCAGAACAGACTGGCCCTCACCTCAGTACATCCTCCTTTCAGATGGCTGTAGAGAGCAATGAGGTCCCCCTCGAGCCTCCTGTTCTCAAGACTTCTCAAAACCAGCTCACTCAGCCATAAGACACATTTTCTAAACCTTTCACAAGCCTTGTTGCCCTTCCCTGGATGTGCTCCAGTGTCCCAAACTATCATCCACCTATTTACAGAGAGATTTAGTGAAAAACAAGAGCAGAAGCATGAACTTTAGGGATATAAGGAATATACTGCTTGCACGCCAAATGGCAGCTAAAAAGCTTAAGAAGTTTGCACTTGTAAATGAAAAGCCCAATTAACCAAATAACCCAATTAACACACACACACACACACATACAGAGGGTGAAAAGACCTACTTGTATTAAAAGCAGTGTCATTTTAAGAGCAATGACATAAAGACTAGTGGAGAACTGGCAGCCAGAAATTAGAAGTCAGAAGAAATAAAAGTTAGAAGGTTCCTGACTGTTAGAAAAAGGAATTTCTATAAAGCAATTAGATAGGTCATAGTAAAAATAAAAATTAGAAGTTATGATATATATATTATCTGCTTTTAAGATAGAATTCATTGCATTTATCAAATGGAATTAGGTTGAATAGAGAAGAGAGCCCAGGGGATCCCACCTCAGACTATCTTTCAGCTTCCTGTCACAGCTTCTTTTGTCTTCCAGGAAATGTTCCACTATCTTTTTATCTTCAAATCATATCCAACTCTTAAATTACCACTGGCTTCCTTTCAGGATTTTTATAGCCCTTTCCTCAAGCTACGCAATTACCATTCCAATTTGTCCACCTTGAGATCTTTATAGTCCTCCTACTTTGGCTGAAAATTTCTGAGTTCAACCCCACCACCCTTTAACCCCTTCACCAAGGAGAAGGAGCTTCTCAGCCCTTCTGCTGAGACCTGTATCCTGGCTGAGGCTTTTTTTCCCCCTCAGGGAACTCTCAGACTAAGCTCAGATTTCCCTGAAGAAGCACTCACCCATTCAACACCTTCAGTCTGTCCCAGGAGCTCCAGCTCCTCCAAAAGCCTTTTATTTTTGTTAATAGGGAGGACTTTTTCAAGGCTTCAGGTCCTGAAGCCTTGAAAGTTTCTTCTACTTCTAAAATCCATCTTTCCTTTAGGAATAAATTCTTCTTTCCCAAGACTGCAGGTTTTTTCCTCTAAAGACACTCCCAAAAGAAGCAGTTTTGGGCTTTCATGCATCCTTCCATAACACAGGGAATGGGACACCTCCACTAACTTCAGATAATCATTATATTTTCATGGCACGTTACTAGTTCATTTTATGTGAATGTTTGATTTAATGCTTACTGAACAATATTTTTTTGTTTCAGCCTCTGAAAATCAAAATTTGAGGTATGTTTGATAAAGAATCACAAAAAATATTTTATCCCTCATCTCTTGATAAACACTTCTGGCAGATTCTAAGTGGAAATCCTTCTAGAAAGAGTGACATGGTTCTACTTAGAGTTTGAATTGTAATTATTTTAATTAAAATCAGTTATTTGTAGTAACTGGAGTTCTGTTTTCTAGGGTAACATAATAACCAAAACTGTAACTTTTGAGAGCTTCTTTTATACATGCACTAAGGTGTGTACAGTGTTACAAGAGTTCTGAGATTATTCTGAACTAAGTGCTCCCTTTTACTCCCAAAAAAGTATTGTATGTGGTGGGTATTGTGAGATTCCAGGCAAAAAAATAAGAAAAAATAGGAAAAAATAAAAATTATGGTGAAAAAAAATCTGAGGAAGAGCAATGGTTCTGCTGTCTCCTGCCTCAAGAAATAAATAGACTGTCCAAGGACTGACTGCAGATCTAAGAGCGATGCAGACTTTGCATAGATCACGGTTTCACATGCTCTGTACTGCACGTGCAATTTTGTAGATATTTTTCAGAAGTCTTCAGCATCCCCTTACATAGCTCAGCCCTCTAATCAGACACTTTATGATATTAAAAGAATCACTGCCTTTACAAAGACTGATTTTGGTCTCAGAATCAGTGTTTCCAGCCAATTTCTGCAAACCTTGTTTCTTGAAAACCTCTCAATCCTATTAGTGCTGCTGCCTTTTCGTTATGCTTGGGTCACCAGAGCTGGGATTCCATGTAGTGCTGTTATTTCTCTGCGCTGTTCTTAAACTTTGTGTTTTAGTGAAAAGCATGTGCCTCACTCAGTGAAAAGCTAATTATCCCATAGAGTAAGAGAAAGGATAGAAAAGAAAGAACAAGATAATAGGATCAGGTCCACACCAGTAGGTAGGGCACGGCACAGGGACCCTTTTTGTCATCCCATGTAGGCTGGAACTTAGGGAAAGCCACCTCATTTCCCTGGAGTTTAGTGCTTCTAGGCTAGAAAACAAACATAATGTTACTCATAACAATACTACGTTTTCATGACCTGTTAGAGAAAAAGTATTGTATAAGAGATTATGATGTACAGTTACAAAAACTGAAAAAATGTTCATATTTTATTGGTATAACCAGTGTAAAATCAACCATCCTTACACTACTCTGTAAAATATGGGACACAAAGGACTTTGTCTTTTGCTTATGTAGCAGGTATAAGGCCTAGATTTGCTGTTTTAAGGAGAAAAGAAATCTTCCCCTCAAGGGGATAGGATGAAAAGGGGGATGAGGAGGGAAAGGAATCAGTGGAGTCTTTAGCAAATATGACAAGCCTTACTAGAGACAAGTAGATAATGCAGGTGAGAGATAAACAAACCATCTGTCCCACCCAGCATAAGTGTTTCTAGAGTACTTGCCATTTTTTTTGCTGGAAGATATGCAAAAAGATAAATCTCTGCTGATAAATCCCTCTTATGCTGAATGGGTTCCAACCCTTGTAGGATTTGAAATTTCAGGATTGTATAATTCAAGCACTTTACCAGACATAACCTCAAATATATAGCTCATGTAAGTTATTGTCAAATATAAGGGTGTGTGGAATATATCAATAATTCTGTGCAATCAATGCACACATCTGGCTTACCTGTGTGCTACCACTTTTAATGACCAATGGTCCTAGCACCTCCAACTACCCTGTATAACTCTGACAGCTCAGACTGGCTTTTCCTACACCTCAGTCATCTTCTAAACCTGTTTTACGTTTTTATTTTTCTTCTTAATTAAAAAAATAAAACCAAACCCAAACAAAACAAAAACCGCACAAACAAACAGATTTTTTAATATGTATTCGCAAATCTCGATGCTCTGTGGGATTTCTGAGATGACTGATGGTTTCCCACATTAACAGGTCTAGCACTAGAACCATTTCTTCGATAATCCAATATATCCATACACTAGCATCCTAATAATCAGGCCAGTTGGCATTAAGGGATCACAAAATAGCTCCAAATAGATTTCAAATGGTATAGAGATTTTTCACTGTGGAAAAAATGTCAGTGGTATCCTTTAAATGACAAAATATTTTAGTGAAGACAGGATAAATGTTTTCATCCTTCCAAAGCTACATGTAGTGCAATGTAGCATATGTGGGTAGCGCAATATTTCCAAAGTGCAAAATCCTGAGTCACTGCATGGAGCACATCCCCATGAGTTGGCTCACTCATCCTGCTATAAAATTCTCCCTTCCAGCACTGAAAGTTGTCACTTACCATCCAGATTTGGCTCTCCTCAGTGTGATCACACAAATGTCATCTGAATCATCGCTTGAATGCCTGGAATCTCTGGCAAGAACTGCTGGTGATTCCCTTAGAAACCTCTCCTTGGATGGAGAAGTGACCACAAATGATGAAAGAGAGGGCAAAGGCAGATTTTCCTTTCAACACCAGCACTTCCTGGCACATGTTTGAGGACATGATAACATATTGTAAACAGAGCCCGCTCTGCTCTGCTGAAGTTGGTGCTTTAAGCAACGGGGAAAAAACGCTCGGGCAAACATCATGCTTCGTACTAGAATATCAGCTTCTTCCATAACCTGAGTTCAGCAAATCTGTGCAAGATCCAAGGTTCTTTGCTGCCCATGATGAAGGTGAGGCACAACTGAACTGCAAGGACCCTTTCACAGAATTCCTGCCCAACACCTAGGACCTGAAACCTTCTCTGGAAAGCTTTATTGTGCTGAAAGTTATACTGTAGCACATTCCCAGAGATGCAATTATCTTGGTGAAGAGGTTACACAAATTCATCAGACTCCCAAACCCCTGATTTTTTGGACTTTCCGTCATGCCCACCAAGGAGCTCATCTTTGCCCACAAGAGGTGCCAAGAAGTCCTACACAATGATTTTCCACACTGCCACATAGCTCTGTGTTCCTATTTTCATGAGACTGTAGCAGTTCTTTCAGCATAAGAGTGTAAAAATCAGCAGTCATTATTGTCTGCAAGAGTTCATGCTGGCAAGGAATGGCTAATTAGCTTTAACTGCCAGCAGCAGCTCAGCTGGGGCTGGGGGTGTCACCAAAATTTACATTAAGGGTTAATCATTGTAGCTGAGTTTTGTGCTCCGCTACCCTGGAGGAACCAAAGTCTTCCAGTAATTATACTTGACCTGAGCTGTGTTTTAATTTAAACATGCAGATGTGAGGAAAATTGTATGAAGATATATGAGCCAAAAAAGAGTAACACTTTCAAAATCTGGAAAGAAAACTTGTGCCTTTGGTGCAGGATTGCAAAGTCCATTGCCAAAGCAAGAGTGATGTAGCAGTGCTAAGGTTGTTATGTTCAAATCCATTTATGAATCTGGATTTATGTGCCTAAGATTTGACCATAAACTATAAAACAGGATATTCTTCAGTAAAAGGTAGAGAAGTCTGAGGTTTCACCTTACTCTATGCAAATGATGTTCTAGTCCTCACAAAAAGGGCAACTCTTTCAGGCAATCTGGTGTTAATGACCAAAATGTTTCATCATCCAAAGAAAAAACCCATAAGTGGATCATAATTAAGTAAAAATAGTAATTTACTACATCAGATCAATTCAGAGGTTACCACTCATAATTTTAAACTACAATTATCAATTTATAATGGAAAGTGAAGTATGTCTAAGTTACCACATGGGAGTATCTCTTTCACAGAGGACACATTTTTATAATTATTTTAATATGCAATAATGAAACATGACTACAGTAAAAGATGCACATAATAGAATATATATGCACAGCACTTTACAAATGGTATTTTAAACTCCATAAATTTCCTCGGTCTTCTTGATGTTCACTGTATTATATGCAGGGGACAATCTTGAATAAAATTACTAATGAGGAAATAAAGATGTACTGACAGTCATTTTTGGCTAATATTTGAACAGAGCCATAAGGATACATTTGTCCTCATTTCCTAAGTTTTAGTGGGTCATAATAATGAGGTTCATTACTGCAGGACTCATTTGTGCGCAGGGGGTCTCACATGGCCCAGCTACAGCTGAGATCCCAATTGGACTACGTGCACAAACCAAGCTTCAGAAAGCTCCACAAAAAAGGGAATTTCCTTTGCCCTTTATATTTTTTTCCCCTACAACCTCCTCAGACTTCCCATCCTCTGGGCTACCTGACTCTTGGCCTGGACTCACTTAACTCCCTGCCTGCCTCTGTTTTCAAATTTAAAAGCTGTAGTTATTATTTTCAGCTACTGCCTGTGTTGAATATCACTATACTTTTTCCCATCCCTCTCTGTAAAAGATTCTATACTTTCTGGGTTTGACCTCTACCTTTAATCACAACCAGAGATCACTTTTCTCCTCTTTCCTTGATTTTTCTTCTTTCAATGGAAAAGGCTGTAAAAACTCCACACTTACGCAGAATTTTGGGAAAAGCCGCTCTTACCTTTTTTATTGTTGTTGTTCCCAACGCCTATTGTCCCACTATTAAAGGCAAAACGAATAAATAAATCAGTTAAAAAATATTTTAAAACCAATCTTACAAACTTGGATGTCTTTTGTCCTTCAAAACATAGATCTCTCCATGGAGCAGAAATACTTATTAGCTATTTATACATATCTAGGCTGAAGAAAAGATAAGAGTAGGTAACTTTTTCTCATTATTTTGCAACATATACAGAAAATTATTTAGTATTTGCCACTTTCCAAACAATTATGTTTTCTGTTGTTTGTAAATCATTCCATTCTTATTCCTGGTTTTCTAAGGCTTTATGCTTAACTAATGCTCTTAGAAACAGGCAGCTAAAGATAACTTGCCATATTGTTTCTCCCCATGAAGCAGATGACCTTGAAAGGAATCAGTAATTCCCTATTACAGAACTCATTATATTATGATGCATCTTTAGGAAGCATCTGTTTATTACCAGAGTAACTTTTTTTTAATATTATGTCTTTTAAAAAATGAACTTCTGTCATATATCATGATAGGATGTGTCTGTGCCATGGTTACAGGGCTAATAAATAACAATAACATACAATAAATTACATAGATATATCTGCTTAAAAGCCTGTAGTTTCCAGTTTAGGGACTCTCTTCCTGCTTGTTATTACTTTTCTTTCTGAAGGTTACTAGAGATCATTAGTAACACTGCAAAAGGCTGATGGTTCAACTACTGCACTGAACTTCCCCACCTGGTATTGTGCAGCTCCCCATAGCACCTTTGGTGGCTTTAGAGCCGTATTGCTAAGATTAATTTGGCTCAGGTAACTTGGACCTTCACTTCTGTGCTGTTGTGTTAAACAGCTGTCTCAAAAGCATGTAATGTGTGTGGTTAAACTCATATATATAATAGGTATGGAAATGTTAAATTTTGTGCACTTCCTGAGAAATGTACTTTTGTCAAGCAGCCAACACCCAAATAATCGAATGATAAAGTCTAATAGAAATGAATGTATATACAGTAGCTTAAACATGTTATTTGGTTTTTTGCTTCTGAAATGATTAATCAAGGGCCATTTCATTTAATGCAATTTAGTTTTAGTCATAACTTTAGGTTAGCCATAACAGCTAAAATATTTTCCTCTCAATACTTTGAACCAAACATATCAAATTCCCTGCTCCTACCTTATTAAAATATTTTTTCTCTGGAAAATTGAGGAGGCAACTAAATAACGAACACACAGACCAAATGGTTGCAGCATGCTGAGTTATCATGGGGCACTTTGGGTTATTATCACAGCCAAAGGAAAATCTACTTCCTGAAGAACATGAAGTGTATTGTAAAGAGGATTTGGGTGCCAACACCTGCAAGCATAATGCACTAAGGCCTCACTTATAGTCTAGGTAATTCAAAAAGGAAAATGCATCTAAAATTTTGCCTCCAAAATTGCATAGACATTTAGCATATCGTAACAAAACTGTGCCTAAGCATGGATACAGCAGCTTGAAATTTGTCTTGGAAGTTTATCAGTGATGGCCTGAGCAAAGAGTGTCTGCTGATCAGTGATAAGATCAAGAAAGGAGGGTCTGCTGATCAGTGATAAGATCAAGAAAGGAGGGTCTGCTGATCGGTGATAAGATCAAGCAAGGAGGGTCTGCTCTTCTTCGTGTTGAAGAATGCTGAGACCAGCTTGACCAAACCATCAGACCCCACCACGAGGACATGCAAGACACGGTCCCTGACTGAGGCTGGGAGCAGCAAGGATGTGCTGGCCCTGACACAGAACTGAGAGCCAGGAGTGCTGAGCAAAATAAAGAGCTCCTAACACCTTTTTCAGCACAAAGCATATTTTTCTAATTAATTCTGATATCACATAATCTAAAAAATGCTTATGATTGACAGTCAATCATTTTATACTCCAAAAGGCCAGTCCCACTTTTGCACAGAGAGGACTTCTAACATATCACCCCAAAGTCTGTGAAGATCCTTCCCTGAGTGGGAACGCCCCTCAAGGTTACTCTTCAAGGCTGAGCAAAAGGTATTTGCCCATGGTTGTTGGTATGGGGATGAGTAACACCAAGCTCTCCTCAATAATTTTCTTGCTAGCTTTAATATAATTGCTTCAATATTGCTTCAAAAGTAGTGCATTATGCTAGTAATTATAGCTATCAATATTGTGTAGCAAATAATTCTGATGAAGCTCTTTTTTCCTAATCTTTATAATTATTGTTATCAATTAAAATAAATGATTTAATATATTTATACAAATAGATTAGGTTTGCCACCCTTAGTCCTGTGGACAAAATTGCACATAAAGGTTCAATTACAGCCGTGTAGCCCTTTAGACATAAACCATTGACAAGCGCAGTTATGCCTAAATTATCATTGACTCAAAGTGGCCTTCTTGACATGAAGGCTGGTCTGAAATAAGAGGCAATAAAGTTCTGCATGCTGTCATCACAACTATATTATTTTACAAAGCATGATTTGCAAATTCTGCTTTTATATGCAATATACAGTTTGCTCTGACTGAAAAAAATACTACCTTGGGATTTTTAAATTGCTGCACCTAAGAGAGGTTGACCCCACAACTAATCAACAAGCAATTTAGGTTGTAGCCAAAGAAGCAATCCTTATCCAAAAGGACATTGCATTTCCAGCGCTGAAGGTGGGAGACACAGTGCTTCAGGGCATTGTTAATATGAATTGGCAATAAATAAATGCTGAATAAGGAGGAAAAAATAAATTCTGATTCTGAAGAGATGCCCAAACATGATACTTAAAGGAAAACGTGATTCCAAGGTGACATCATCTTCTAAGAAAGCAAAGATGAAGGAGTAAGTTGAGAGGTAGTTCCATGTATAGAAAGCTAAATAGTATCTTAATGCTTTTCAGCTGCAAAGAGACTTCTAAGGTACTCAAAGTGTTAGGGTGTGTAGGATACATGGTTTTCTCTTCATTCACTTTCACTCCTCCCAAGATGTTTCCAACAATGTTGTTTCTATTTCAATTTCCCTATTAAATACTTTCCCTATTTTATTTTACTCCAAGTTGCTCTGGGTTAAGGGTGCTTTTACGGTAATGGGGAAGTTGGGATCATGGAAATTCCTCACAGCTAGTCAGAAAAAAATCCCCTTAGGCAATAAATAAGGAACAAAAGCTATTAAAAAGAAAGGGGCAACACATGAAACAGAAATGGCAAGGTGGGTCTGATAAAATCTAAGGGTGAATTAGGATTTCTGGAATTAAACAGACAAATTCAATAGATCTCCTTCTAGCAGTCAATTAGGCAAAATGAAATAAGAATATTAGGAATGTGAAATGCAATTGGAGAATTGATTAAAAATTGATGACTATAACAATTTTTAGTAATTACCAGGATACAGTCAGCTAGATATTCACCTATTTCTACTCTGGTTCTTTTACTTGTGAGTGACTCTTATTTTCCTGCAGATATTCTTTTCCCACTTGCGTATTTCTGACCTTTTGACTGAAAAGCCTTTGGGACAGAAGCCATCTTCCACATTTTGACTGAAAACCCTGGGCTATGTTAGAGTAGTGTAAAATGAATAATCCCACCAAATTAAATTAAAAAACCTGTTCCCTCTGTAGACACAATCTTTAAAAGGGCATTTAAATTATAAAAGAGAAGGAATTATTTTGTTCTGATTCCTTGGCTGTCAAGACAAAAATTGCCTTGTCTTTCAATAAAGCCAGAATTTCACTTCATTTACCTGAGAAGTAACTAGCTCTGGATTCACCCAAAGCGTGGCCTTTTCATAAAACAATAGAACTGGGAAGCCTAGAAATAAGATCACAAATCTCCTGTGTTTGTGTTTTCTGCAGACAGGAAGGCTGGATGAGGTTGCAGAGACCCCGTAGTGTGTCCTTGCAGAAATGTGGAAGGTGTTGGGGCGAGGGGCCAGGATTCCTGGCCTGTGCACTATTGGAGTCTTGCATCTGCTGTGTTTCCAAGCTCCCAAATGAGAGTGAACTGGCCAGGAAGTTTCATAAGGGAGGGAATAGAAGCAGGATAATTTGGCCAACGTAACTCTGATCTTTCTGTATTCATGTTCTAAATTACGTTTTTATGTACATGAAAAGACATAAAGGAATTACTGCTCCCGCAGTAGAAGTTACCCAGCTGGGTAGCTTTTTCAACCTGATGTTATCCATTCAAGATCTTAAAGAAGAGTTGCTCAAAAATTTTGGAAAAAAAAGAAAAATCAAAATCCTGAAGAATTGGAGAACAGTAAAGACTAAAATATTAAGAGTAACAAACCCTAACATTAGCTCCCCCATCAGCTCACTTCTGATTTGCTGGCAGTCACCAATGCAGTAGAGACTGGTTGCAGAATGGTGATTTTCCATCTTACTGAACAAATTTCATTTGATACGACAGTCAATTCTGAGCCATGAACACATCCCAAAGAATCGGGATAATTTTTCCTCATGACTAAAGTAGTCATGATTTTTTCCTTGTTTTCCGTGTTCAGCCAGTTTCCAGACCTACAAAACAAAAGGACATCATCAACAAATTTCCAAGTTTATCTACAGCTTGATTGTGGAAGGGATGCCAACAGACCAAATATACCATGTGGAAATTGCCCCTTGGTTTTCCATCATTTAAAGTTTTTTGGATCATTGAAGCATCATGTCCTCTGCAGATTTATTATGTTTAATCTTTGTTTTGTGACCTGTGTCATTAATGAAAATATCAAAGAGAAATAGACACAAAACAGACTCCTGCAGGTACCATTTTACAGCAGGCTCGCATCCTACTAGTGAAAAATTTGTAATATTTTCTATGGTGCCATTTTACAACCAGTTTGCCATCCACTCTGTAGCTGTTTCACAAAGAAATCTGAAGTAAGAACGATTGATGACTACACAAATTCATAGGGAACTGAGATTTTAAACACAGTATTTCACTTTTGTTTCCTCAACAAACAGGCCTGGTTGACTTCAGTAAAGTTTTGACTATTTCAAAAGCAGTGTAAAAATGTGTTCTAAGTTTTTACAAATGATTGGATCATTTTTTCCCAGAATTTTTCTAGGACATCAACTTCAGTTGGCTGGTCCACAATTTGTTGGACCAGATTTTTTTTCTTTTCTGTTTTAAAGATAAGCTCTATATTTGGCCACATGGTTTGGGTTGGGAATTTTTTTGGTTCTTCCTAACCATTGTGATAAAATTTCCAATCATCTTGAGGCCTAGAATTTTCTCTCCTCCTCCTGCTTTGCTCTGAGCTCCAACATTTGCTATTATTTGCTATTCTCCCTTTCAGCTGACCTCTCAGTGGTGATCATGTCTATACCTCTCTGTGTAGGGTAGTGAACTACCCTTGCCTTGTTTTGCCTCTGCTCCCCACAGGCATATAGAATGATTCCTTATGCCCCTTGCTAGCTATACCTTAGTTTTGTGCCTTTCTAGTTTTGTCCCTGCCTTCCCTTCTATTTTTTATTTTGTATCTTTTGCCTGATGAAGCTTTTTAGGTTTATATGCTTCTGTTTTGTAATTCAGGTCAACAAAGCACTCAGGAGTTAGTAAAAATGGTCGCATAAGATGCTTTTGATCCTCCCTCCAATTTGGGACGATTTTTGTTTACGTCCCTCACTTGGGGCATTACTGCCAATAATGGGAAAATATTAACAGTCTCTTGCTTCTATTTAATTTTCACGTTTGATCCAGTTTCTCTTATTAATGCAGCCTCTCCTCCTGAGCCTTCATTACGGCAGATTCAATTAGTCATTATCTTTTAATGTATCCCTTTCCACATATATATATATTTGTGCAAGGGTTGGTTAAGTAGGGAAGTGTCAGCCTGTTGATTTCCCCTTTCCCATCTCTACTCTCACTTCTAGAGAAAACATTTCAATTGTCTCTTTTTTTATCAAGCAGTTAAGTACCCAGTGCCCAGTGCTTCTGAAAAGTTGGTTTCAAGATACAGAAATGCATTCTGCTGGTATCTGGTGTTATCCTTGAACACCCAACAAGGCAGGCACAAACCTCAGTAAATATTTTTAGATGTTTACAGGGTCTGACTCTGGTTCACTGTGACAGACTTGCTAATAATTTGGTTTCCCATGATCCAAGGGCACCAGCCAAGTGCAATCACCCACAGCCTGCCAGGCTGCACACAGCTCCAAAACCTTTGAGTGACACATGCAGTGGAAGAACCACACCACAGCAATTAGGTGGCTGAAACCACCCAAAATCAGTGTAACCCTTTTCTCCAGGGAACTTCTGAACTGCTCAGGAATAGAGTGTTGTTTTGCTATGTTAAGGGATAGATGTGGAGCCTCCTTCCTGTGACAAGCTGAGTCTTGAAGCAGGTACAGGAATGGGTGCAAGATCAAGAACCTAGAAAGTATGGAGAAAAACATCTAAAAGAGATGAGGGTATAAAATCAGCAAATTCTGTGAGTCACAAAAACACTATATATAAAAGAGAAAACTTACAGGGCTTATGAATTTGTAGGTGTATTTCTAGCTGTAGATTATAAACAGGTTTTACTAAAATCGTAACTATAGAAATAAATACAACAATTTGAACACTTTTGTATTTATGATAAAACCAGTGGAATTGATAGTGCATTTCATTTGGATTCAAGAAAAATATTGGACCCTTGCATCCCTAGAAAGGGAACCAAATACATAAAATCTCCAACTGTCTTCTCCTTTCTTTGCTTCCACAGCTTTTAAACAGTGGACCAACTCCCACAGTCTTCAGCAGCCTGTTTCAGGACTCTCACACAAAACTTATCACTGGTATAGTCATAGCAAATGAGCTCATTGACAGCAGTTATTCATTGATCAGTCCATCAAACACTTTAGGAGGGTTTTTCAGCATTTCAGTATCTTCTTTCAGACAACTTCCTTAAGACGAGTTATTATAGGGATATGCTTTTGAAACTGTTGAGGGAGCTCTACCAATCCTATCTAAGCATCTAGTCCTTAAAACCCCTGACTTTGTGTTGCTAAAATTGTTACCAGCTTTATTACCAGCAATGTCATAGATCTGTCTTTCCTGAGTAAGAAAGCCTTTTCTGATCAAGCATTTTTAGAGTGCCTCTTACTTTATTACAAGGCAAGCTGTGAAACCATTGAATTTGTGAGTTAGGTTTCCATTGCCATCTTCTACACTTGTGTCTTGATCAATGCGCAGCCTGCTCATACTTGCCCATTAATACTCTCTACACTAAACATTTAAAAAACTCTTACCATGTCCATATCGAGTACAATATGAAATTTGATGTACTTCCTTGTGTTTTCATGAAGTAAACCACTCTATTTCCCCATACTTCCTTTTAAAAACAATAGCTAAAATGGTGAATTTTCTCTTTCCTTTTCCCCAAGCAGTTAACCAAAGCACACTTCCCAGCTAGAGACAGTGCAGAATTTGCACAGTTAAACTGCAGCTGTTTCTCATATGGGTGAGCTCCAGAGATGTTATGGGGGATTCAAACCCTGGGAGGAGTCAGGCACAGAAGGAGAAAGCTCTCTCAAGTAATTTCCTGCATTCCTAGTTATTAGAAAATCATACGAAAATTATAAAAAAATTTCTTTAAGGTTTCTGTGAGTTTTTTTATTTGTGCTCTCATTTTCTTAATTGAAGAATTTTAAATACATGCTAATTTTTGGATTTTAAAAAAAGAGGACAGAAAATGTCACACAAATATTTTAGCACATCATTTTGTTCACCATATAAATTATATGTACCTCATAAAATAAGAGACTTTTCAAACAATATGCAACAATTGCCATCTGTTTGCAACAGAACAAGTCCTAGGAAAAAAACAAATTGGATGACTTCTTTCTATTTTCTTTGATTATGTTTTTCTAAGTGCAGTTTCCTAAAAGAAAAAGGCTGATACTATAAGACTCCTTATCTCTCTCCTCAATTTTGAACCCATTGCCAATTTCAAATAAATTTAACAGAAAGCGAGAGTTTTCAAGGGTGTCTAAGTTCCTCCAGGTTGAACTGATGACTACAGTGAAAGACAATGAAATGTATATAAAATCTGTGATAAGCTTTAACACTACCCTAGATTCCACTTCTCCTGCAATCGAACACAATGAGGAAAGCTGCAAATCTGGGCTCAGAGGAATGAAAAATAACAAGAAATTCAAGTGTCAAGCACAGCCCTTGTTCCTTGGGTTACAAGGAGGAAGGAAAAGGTATCCAGGCAGAGAGATGGGGTGAGAGTTGTCCCTCTTGGCTTATGCCTCATTTCCCAGCATGGAAAGGAAACATCCCTGGGTGACATATCCAGCTTTCATCCTATAGCTCTGAAACATTGGTTGAACTCTAACACAAAGCAATCAAGAATAAGACAGAGAGATCATCCCTTTGAGAGTGCATCATTTAGAATGGTTGGCTTTCTGAAGTTTTATTGTAAATATTTGTCATCATAGAAACTAATGATAGAAAAAGGCTCTTTTCTACCTCCTGCCTCTCCCATGACAGCCAGTAGAATTCTTTAATGAACACTTTACACACTTTGTTTGTTTGTAACAGGACCAAAAAACTGATCTCCCTGAAGCATACTAATGGCCAGCAGCACCACTCACCTCCACCAAAGCAAATTTTGCAGTTTTCAGCCTTCTTTCCTTATTTTTCTCCCATTTAAGTATGACAAATATCTCATTTCCCATGACTTCAATATAGCCCAGTGAATTAATTTGCAGAAAATAGGGGAAAATAAGTGTTACTAATGTCAGAATCAGACTTATTTTAAAATTATTTATTTAATATAGAGCATAAATTATGCATGGAAGGCTCATAGGTGGCTGTCTGATATGTGAGACATCCCAGCAGAGCCCTGTTGAGGTCTATATTCTCTCAGTGCTTGCTGACCTACCAGAGATGCTTGAGCTTATGCTTTGCTGGCACCTACAACTTCCTTGGCATTTATCTCACATGCAAGCCCAAAGAACATCAGAAGAAAAATAATTCTTTCACCACCCTCAGAGTGGAGAAAAATCAGATCTATGGTCCATGTATTCAGCAGCTCATGCCCTTATCCTGAATATGGGAGTCAAGAAGGCAAAAATATGTGCTCTGACAAAAGACAAAAAAAAAATCCAACCAAACAACAACAAAAAAATTACATGCCTTGATGTAAATGGCTAAATGGCTGTAGGAACTTGATATAGGACTTTCCTCTGCTCAGGCTGTTCCACTTGAACATTCATTTGCTGAGGACTAAATATGCATCTGGGAGTAATTAAGTTCATGTAGTGTTGCATTTCGCCCATTTACCAGGTGCTGCGGGAATAGTTTAGTCCCTTCTTCAGTGACTTGGTATAGTATTTTAAGATTTGCACATGAACAGGGCCCCTGGCCCCTTCCTGGTGACTATTCAGGAAAAAAATTAAGCAGAATCTTTTAGGAAAAATACAAAATCAGAAAATCTCGCCTTCTGCTTCCCAAAATAGCTAAGCAATCCACACAAGGCTGGAGCAACTTTACCAGCATTACCTGAGCGTCTGTAATCTCATATTTATGAAGTATTTCAGAAAGATAGGAGAAAGTTTCCTGGAATGAGTAAGGTGGACAAAAGAAGGGGGAAGGAGACATTTCTACATCTAATGATTATTTAAGAAACTTGATCCTCTTCCAGTTGTCTGCATGCTTACAGAAAGGGAGATTACCTTAGTAAGTCAGGTAGTCTACCTCCAGACATGAAGGGATATCAGTGGTTTTGCTCTTAGAAGAAGGGATTATTTGAGCTGATGGTTTATGGCAGGACTTGGCTTCTCATATTGTACTCCCTGTAAGTAAGAGGCCTCAGCACTGGACTGAGAAGGCACTGGAGAGCAAGCAAGGTTGAATTATGCCAATCAGCTCAACATGTTACATTCTAGCCATTCTAACATTCTTCCAAAATCAATTAGGATTCTGTAATGTCAGTTTTGGTCTTGGAAATTTTCCCATGCATATGTAGAAATCCCTGAAACTTCCTTTACTCTGTGTTGCTTGCCTTAAAAGTATTGGGGTACCTAAAATTAAATGCTATTGAATTGCAATGCCTAAATCCTCTTTAGAGTCTATCCCTATCTCTTCGAAACTTCTGCTACCAAATAATGAAGACACAAAACTGCACCTCTTATAAGGCAGACTGGTACTCTGTCGATTTTTCGGCCTTATGCCAGCATGAAAAACCCACAGGGAGAAGGTTTTTTGTCAACTATTTTAGAAGCCTGAATGAAAAGCAACACATAAAAGCAGAAAGTTGGGAAAAAAAAAACAAAGAACAACCAAGCCAAAATAACTATGTAATTTAGATATTATTTAAGACAAGGTAGAAGAAAACAGATATTATGAGGGAAGAGAATAATACATGATGGGACCAAAGAGACAAAGGAGGGTGTCTTTGGGAGGGCAGAAGTTTCCAGGATGCAAGGTTGAAAGGCACTGGAGTACTGGGCAATCACTGCCGTTCCTGCCAACAGCATAAAGCACCCTTGGAAGAGTGAAATAAAAGGGAAGCAGTAAAAGAGTGCAGGATTGAGAATGTTCCACTATCAGTGAATTTGTAACTCATTTTCATGAAGTTTCTACTGCCACACTCTCCTGGAGAGAGTTTGTACCTCAGGGATTCCTCTGAGCTCATGCCAGCACATGCGGGGACACAGCAGAATCCCCCACAGCAGAATTGCCTCCCAGCCAGCAATGCAGCTGTTTGCTGGTTAACAGCTGTCTGTGCAACACTAATTAGCTACAAATTCAGTAGATATCTTCCAAACAGAGTACAATAGTCCATGAAAATGCTGAATAGTCCCAGATTCACGACAGACAAAAGTTTGGTGCCCCACTGATGCACATTGACAGCAAGCTGTTGCCAATCATTTTCTGAGCACAGATTTTTATCTAAAGACCTACTATGGTTTTGCCCAGACCAAATTTCTGTAGCTTGCTTGGCAGTGTATAATGCAGGAGAGCTGTCTTAAAAAACCAAGATGCTTAATATTAATTTCTTGGTTTTTTCCATCAAGCCTGGTATCAAACCAATCTTAACTCATGTGGAACAGTTTGACAAATCCATATGGAAAGAAAGCATCCCTTCCTTTCTTCTTTCAGATAAGCCCTGTGTTTCAGACAGCTTGGAACAGATGTGTACATGATACTCAGAATGATTTGTGCTATCGACCAGTGCTGAAAATGTGCTGGTTTAGGCTCTGGTGGGGCTGTTTTGTGATGAGCGCCTTACCCTCACCTTCACCTTGACAACGGCTCAGCTCTTTGAGCCAAGGAAGGTTTCTGGGAAGAAAAATCACCTTTGCACTTGAGATAAATCTTTAAATTAGACAATGAATAAAACTGATGACAAATTTCCCAGTAAATTAGAGCCCAGAGAGCTTCAGTGCAGAAGAACAGGAAGATATGAATTGGATTAAACTAACAAAAAAAAAATTCTTCCTTCTTCTCTGGCGTACTTGCTTTGTGGCAGATCAAAAGAGGAAGTGGTCTCATAGGGTTGCCACCACTGAAAGGGCACTGCCAGGGACACTTAAAGAATCTTCACTCTGAGACTACACAGAACTCTTGGGAGTTATTCAGCCCCTTAGATGGAAACAAACATAAAAAAGTAGCTGGAGATCTCAGTCAGTTTATGGCCCCTGACTATCCTGTGCAGGCATAGGTGTCTTACAGGGATTAGAAGTTCCCAGTGAAAAATTAAACCAGTACCACACACATTGAGCCAGGTGGAGAAACAAATAGAAAAGTGCCCAGCTGGCTGATTTCTTAAATGCTTTGGGTCAATTCGGTCAATTTTCAATTTTAAAAGTGTTTAAATGCAATTTGACACTTTTCTCAAGTATCCTGTGTCCCTTTACGGCTATGTGAATACACCCATAGGTCAGAAATAAGTGTGAGTGATTTAGAGGATACTTCAAAATAAAAAGACCAGTCTATTTCTTCAAAACGTAAAAACCCATCTATTTCCTCCGTTAGGTGATACTGCCCCTGCAATTCCGACCTTTGAAAGTTGCATTTCTTGGCTGGCTGGGATGAAACCCCCATACCATTAGCCCTGCCCAAACAATGGAGAGCATTGTACAGTCTAAATTATCTTAGGAATTTTGCTCCTGACACAAGCAGGGAATATAGAAGACGTGATATTTATCTGTGCCTGGGCAGAGAGAAAGAATCAATAAGATTTTGCCACGTCTCATCACTTTGCCTTGTCTTACCATTTTGCACTTCCTTGCAGCTGCAGTCTGGAGCAGCCGCCTCTCCCTTGGGTAGTTTCAGCTTCTGCTGCGTCCTCTGGGAGAAAAAGTGTTATATGTAGAAAAATACAGTCCAGATCAGGGGAGGCAGAGACACCGTAACTTCTGTTCTGATTTAATTCATGATGAGTTACTACTTCGGGTTACAAAACAGGTTTTTTGGCAGGAGCTTTGTAAGGGAGCAGGTGGGAGGATGTACGGGGTCAAACATGATCATTAGAATTCTCTGCCCTAAAACAAAAAAAAAAAGGCAAGAATAAAGGAAGAAGAAAATTAACAGGAAATAGAAAAATTCCTGTTCTTGAGGTAGTTTAATTTACTTTTTCTAAAAGAAAAGGGGGAACAAAAAGAAAAAGAGCGAGCCCAGAGCAAAAAGCCTACCATAGACTTGAAATGACAGCAAATAACCTCCATACAGATATAATATCATGTAATTGCTGGGGCAACAATTAATGATTCTTTATGCAATACTTCAAAACCTTTTTTTAATTAAAAACATTCTTTTGTGCAAGTTATTTTGCTTTTCCCTTTCAAATGACTTGGCTTCTCTGTGGCCTTTAGTGAGAGACATGAATCCA
The DNA here is from genome assembly GCA_013398115.1 of Falcunculus frontatus. Classification (NCBI taxonomy): domain Eukaryota; kingdom Metazoa; phylum Chordata; class Aves; order Passeriformes; genus Falcunculus; species Falcunculus frontatus. The sequence continues at coordinate 2,201,479 of VZRV01004586.1, read as the reverse complement.
ATTTGTTTTCATTTGGCAACAAAGAAGAGCTGAAAAAAAGGAATCTTCTTTTGTGAGGAGATAGGAAGGCTGCTCCCGGATAAGTGCTGACACAGAGAAGTGAACCAAATGCTTTAAAAACCCCAAAATACAGCAAAGGTTACCATTTATTCCAATGGGGTTTAGTTCAGGATCCTAATGCTGTTGAAGTCTGCTAACCTTGGGTTTGGAGTTCCTACCCAAACCCCAACAAGGACTCCATTCACACGCTCTGTGAATGCTGTGGATGTGAATTCCTCCCACTGCTCTCTGCTATCTGTGATGTGTTCCTGCCTCCTGGGAGTGCACCAGCCTGCCTTCAGGACTGGAGCAGGTTGGCTTGTAATCAGAGATATTCCCCAGCATCAGGTATGAAGCCTTCCAAGACCTAAATTCCTACTGATGTGGGGAGATCTGCATGCTGGGAAACGTGTGTTAGAGATATCCGGAAGGATGTGTCTCATCCCATACCATCTGGATTGTGCTTTGACCTGCTCAAGAGCAGCATTATATTCACAGTGGGAATGGGCATGAAGTGAAACTGCTCTCAACTGGTCAGGGCAGAGTCCTAAAGGAGTTAGGGGGTTTCAGCATCAGAAGGGACAGTGTCCAGGTCATGATCACCGCTGTGCCGTCCTTCCATTTGCATAGGGATGAATCCACAGTTTATGGCCCCAAAAGTGTCAGCTGCAGAAGGAAGAGAAAAATGAGTACATCCAGGTGACTCGAACACTGCAGCACTGGGACACATCACAGAGGGACCTGCAGATGGCTGCTTACCTGGGTACCTGCCTTCTCAAGTCTGGAGGGCCAAAATCTTCCTACTTTTGAAGATCTCCTGCTCTTTCCAAGATGCAGAGAAAGACAAGGATTATACTCCTGTATGTAAAAAGTCTTCCATAAATATAAAATTGTCTTAGCTCATCCTTACATCATTTTTCCTTGATTGTCCTATGTTTATTTCAGTGATAAAGAGCATGGCAAGGTGAGCTGTTAGAGGCTTGCAAGCATCAGCAAACCACCCACGGCTCTGTCAGGGACTATATGAGAACACCTGGAACAGCCTGACAGCTGCTCTGAATTGCATTTAGGCACAAATATCACTAGTAAAAAAGCAATAATCTCCTTCGCCGACCTTAGAGACGTGTTAAAGATAGGAAAGGATGTAGCTTTTAACTTTTGGTGTCACTTAATAGTATGTAGGATATGAACAAGCAGAAAGTCAAGGTGATACTGCACTGAAATACAATGCTAAGACATGCCAGCTGTTTTCCTGATGCATGGTTAAGAGGCCAGGACAGTTTTCATTTAAACTCTGGTGGAATGCAACTTTGTGGAAAAGGACCTTGGGGTCCTGGTGGACAACAAGGTGTCCATGAGCCAGCAATGTGCTCAGGAAGGCCGAGAAGGCCAATGGCATCCCGGAGTGCATCAGTAAGAACATTGCCAGTAGATCGAGGCTGGTCCTCTCCTCTGCCCTGGTGAGGCCACATCTGGAGTGCTGTGTCCAGTTCTGGGCTCCTCACTACAAGAGAGACATGGAGCTCCTGGAGCAGGTCCAGCAGAGGCTACAGAGATTGTTAAGGGACTGGTGCATTTCTCTTACAAGCATAGGCTGAGGGAGCTGGGCCTGTTCAGCTCTGAGAAGAGACAACCAAGACAGTGCCTTATCAGTGTAAGTACCTGAAGTGAGGGCACCAAGAGGATGGACCAGGCTCTGCTCAGTGGTGCCCAGCAATAGGATAAGAGGAACAGGCAGAATGTGATGCACAGAAAGTTCCATCTGAACATGTGGAAGAACTTCTCCACTGTGCAGGTGACCACACACCAGAATAGATTGCCCAGAGAGGTTGTGGAGTCTCTCTCACTGGAAACATTCAAGAGCTGTGACCACAACTGGAGTGTGGCTATTGATGGCTTCAAGCTGCTCAGGAAAGAAAGAAGAAGAAGTGGGAGGAGGGAACACATACATCAAGAGGTGGATTGAGTGTGAAGAGTTGTCTCTGAAGAACAGCCAAGAGTCAAAAGCCTGTGGATAAGAATCAGAGACCAAAGCAACTGAGGGAATCTAGTAGCTGGTGTCTGCTGCAGGCCACCTGATCAGGGGGAGCCAACTGACAAATCCTTCTTGCTCCATCTACAGGGCTGCTGTGATCATGCAGTTGAGGAGTTTGCATCCTGAGGGATATGGGTAGTCAGGAGTAAAGTGAAACCTTAGGAAAGCAAACTTGCAGCTCTTCAAGGACGTAGTCAATGGGATCCCCTGGGAGACTGCCTTCAGGGACAAGGGAGCAGAACAGAGCTGAGAGATCTTTAAGTCTTCCATCCCAAGAGCTGGCAATCCCCAGGAGCAAGAAATTGAGCAAGAAAGGCAAGAGATGGAATGTCTGAGTAGGGAACTGCTGGTTAAACTAAAGGAAAATAAGCAAATGCACAGGCAGTAACAACAAGGACAGGTAACCTGGGAAGAGTACAGGGATGAAATTCTATTGCATAGGGATAAAGTCAGGAAGGTGAAGGCAAAGCTGGATCTGAACTTGGCAAGGAATGCCAGAGAAGGGCTTCTACAGGTATGTTAACCAGGAAAGGAAGGTCAAAGGAAATGTATCCACTCTGACAAAAAAATGCTGGAAAATTGGTAACAACACATGAGGAGAGGGCTGAGGCACTCAACAACGTTTTTGCCTCAGTCTTCAATGGCAACCTCTCATCCCACACCTCTCAAGTGGACAACAGGATGGAGACTAGGGGGGAAAAGGGTTTCCCACTGTTAGAAAAGATCAAGTTTGTGACCACCCGAGGAACCTGAACATACATAAGTCTATGGGACCCAACAAGATGCGTCCCAGAGTCCTGAGGGAATTAGCTGATGTAGTTGCCAAGCCATTTTCCATTACATCCAAAATGTCATGGCAGTCTGGCGAAGTCCCATATGACTGGAAAAGGGGAAACATTGTACCCATCTTAAAAAATGGTAGAAAGGAGGACCCTGGGAACTACCAACCCCTCAGCCTCATCTCTGTGCCCATAGAGGCTGTGGATGGTCCTTCCCTGGAATGTTCAAGGTTTGGTTGGATGGGGCTCTGAGCAACCCGGTCTAGTGGAAGGTGTCCCTGTCTAGGGGAAAGGGGTTGGAACTAGATGATCGTTAAGGTCCCTTTCAACCCAGACCATTTTATGATGACCCACTGGGGTCCCTTCCAACCTTATCCATTTTGTGATTGTGTACTTTAATCCCTTTGGACTGTATATCATTGTGTCCCAAAGACATTTTTCACTAAGATGGAGAAACACCGCTTTTTCCAGCTGTGGTAAGAGGATTTCTGGTACTATTGCATGGAGTCTAGTGTATTTGAAAGTAGTGAAAAGACAGACATCATATTAAAAAATGAGTGGAAAGATGTCACACTGAATATTCACAAGGTTAGGGTAATTAAAGCAAGAATTTTAAATCATGCCAGGTGTTCAGTCACACCTGTGTATTCAGGGCTTTGGGAGAGAGCAACAGGGAATTAGGCACAATATATATAACTGCAATCCCTTATGTGGATATACTCCACATGTTAGATATTTTGGAAGTATAAAGAATAGAACTGAGATTAAAGAGTATGTGCAGAAGAGTCACACTGAAACTCAGCAGCCTCCTTATAAATTTTAGATCACAAATACAAACTTGTGTCAAGAGAAATGCTTGTCTGAGGCGTTGTTTGGACAGGATCTGAAGAATCACAGACTGTGATGTATGAACAAAGAAACAGATTACAGACTCATAACACTAATTGCCAAGGCCTCCGGTTACCATTCCCCATGTTTTGATGTATTCTGTAGATTTATAATGGCCAAGGGCCTGATTCCCATTTGCATCACCCAACAGTATAAAGTGAAATAACAACGGAATAAAAGGACGTGAATGCAAGTGAGAATCTGGCCAAATACCTATATCTTTTGAAGTTTTGGCTGGCACCCAGAAATAATCCAGAAACTGAATCTTCCTGGTTATTATCCAGTTGTCACCCAGATGTGCTCAAAAAAGGGCACAAGCCTCCAGCTGGGGAAAGGACAGTTCCCAAAGGTGTGACAAACCTGGAAGGAATTTATTAATTATGCTGGTGTTCAGCTGGTGAGCCAGAGAGATGGGGGTTAGTGCCAGGCATGGGGGTGATCAGAAACAGCACGGTGCTGTGTTCCTTGGGTGGGTCTTCATCTCCCTTACAAGAAATCAGAGGTGATTTGCAAAACTGATCACCATTTTCCCCCAGGATGACTGGCCTTCTGAGAGCACTGGAATCAAGCTGTATCACATAACAGATTTACCAAAAATACTATTACAAAAGCCAGTCTACAAGGTACAGCAAAGCTTTCTCCACATTTGTGAAATGCTTCCAAACCAAATTTCTGCATATTATCCTATGCAACAGTCTTTACAATAATTGCCTGTTCAAAAGTTGCTTTTTCCTCATCTGCCCTGATGAATTCAAAAATGGAATCTTCTAATCTCAAATAGTAGCTGATATACATAGTCCTGACTACTTATGTCAGGAAAACACAGTATTTTCTTCAAGGTAAAGTTTTTATGAATTAAAACCAACTCTGAGATCGTAGCTCTAATTGATAAAGTTCACATTACCCTTGTGCATGACCAGACAAATGCAGAAGATTTATGTGCTCTACCTGGCTTGTATTTTATATCTGAAGAAGGGCCCACATACAGAAAAAAATACTTTTGAGTTTTATCCAGTGTGGTGATGAAAGATCCTAGCTGTTTGTACAATCTTTAATTTGGATTCTCAGATTACCACAGCAAAGTGGGGATTGAGGGCACCGTCAGTAAATTTGCAGACAACACCAAGCTTGGTGTGAGTGTTGATCTGCTGGAGGGTAGGAGAGCTCTGAAGAGGGATCTGGACAGGCTGGATCGATGGGCTGAGGCCAGTGGTATGAGGTTCAACAAGGCCAAGTGCTGGGTCCTGCACTTGAGTCACAACAATTCCATGCAGTGCTACAGGCAGAGGACAGAGCGTCTGGAAAGCTGTTCAGCAGAAAGGGACTTGGGAGTGCTGTTTGACAGTGACTGAGCATGAGCCAGTGTCTGCCCAGGTGGCCAAGAAGACCAATGGCATTTTCACCTGTATCAAGAACAGTGCAGCCAGCAAGAATAGGGCAGTGATCAGCATCCCGTACGCAGCACTGCTGAGGCTGCACCTCAAGTGCTGTGTTTGGTTCTGGGCCACTCACTTCAAAAAGGTCATTGGGGTGCTGAGGCATGTCCAGCAAAGGGCAACAAGGCTCGTGAAGGGTCTAGAAAACAAGTGTTATGAGGAATGGCTGAGGGAGCTGGGATTGTTTAGTCTCAAGAAGGGGAGGCTCGGGGGGGACCTCATCGCTCTCTATGACCATCTGAAAGGAGGATGTAGTGAGGTGGGGGCCAGTCTGTTCTGCCATGCCTGCAATGAGAGGACGAGAGGAGATGGTCTGAAGACAAGACAGGGGAGATTAAGATTAGATATTAGAAAAAAATTCACTGTTAGAGTGGTCAAGCACTGGAAGAGGTTGCCCAGGGAGGTGGTGAAATGACCATCCCTGGAGGTGTCTGAGGTATTGAGATTTGGCTCTGGGTAATGTGGTTTAGTAGTTTAGGGGTTACAGTGGTGGTGCTGGGCTGATGGTTGGACTGGGTGATCTTAAAGGTCTCTTCCAACCTTGTGATTCTAGGAAAGCAAGACACTTATTAGTGTTTCTGAATAATCTGTGCTTTTACAGGAAGGAGTGCTCTAAGTCTTTCGAAATAAGCTGAGTGACGTCTGCTAGACTGTCTAAAGCACTTCAAGTCAGCTTTTTCCTGTTATGCAATGTTTGAGGATCACTTTCTGCTGCCTTCATCACATTCAGAGAGATTACAAGATGACACAGTTCTTTTTCCCCATGTAATGTCACAGGACAGAGACAGGAATTGAGCTTTCAAGAGCTGCACCCTGTCTAGATGCCCTGATCTGTCTGGGCCAGAGTCCCAGCCCCTGCTGGGACAGTGTATACAAGACCAATAACACCAAACATCAGGCTACATATGTGCACCAAAACTCATTCAGAATTAATTTATCGCTTAGTTTGCAACAAGTAAGAGAAACAGTGACCATAAGGATTTTTCAGGGAAAAAAAGTCTGGCTGATAAAGCATTTGTTTACCCTCCTTGCATCCACTTCTGCAAGTGTTTACTTCTGTTATCATTTGCCATGGTGACACATGCTATAATGTGAAGCCCTTCTTGTTGAGAACTGTGCTTCCAATTTGTCTATTTACTCATTTCCCAACTTTGGCCCTACTAATGACGAATTAATCTCAACAGTGCCTGTAGGGAAGCAAGTATCTAAATTTCTATGGACTGTATCAACCTTAATCCAGTAAAAAAAAGTGTCAGAACCTTCCTGCAATGTCAATGATGATAAAACTCTTTAATCTCACGTGGAAGGAGAGCATATTGTGGCCACAATGCTTAGCTATGTTTAAACTAAAGGAAAAAATTAATACGCATTCATGTGAGATTATAAGAAATGGATGGGAATTCCCAGCACTAGTTATAGTGACTCCTGATGTTCAGAAAAACTAAGTCATAGCTTTTGATCAGCAAAGGGCAGATGTTATCCCTTAAAGTGGAGAATTTCTGAGACGCTTTCCATGGGTTACACTGAAAAAACACTGTCTTGAAGGAAATGCTGCCATGTTTTTAGGAAACTAGCCTGATGCTCAGTAGAGCTAACATAATGGAAGACCACGAAAGAACTCCTCTTACAGTTCAGCAGGAGAAGTTTTCCTGGGTAGTATTTTGTGGTTGCTACTAGAGCATGACACATAATGCCAAATGCTTTCCCGTACCCTACTATACTATGGCCATGATTTCAAGCGTACTGCAGTGCAGTAGGTGAACTGCATGGGATCCTACAGGTCATGCAACACCAGCTCCAGAGGAGAGGAAACACATTCTGTTCTTGCTGCACTTGTCCTAGCAGAAATCTACAAAGAGAAAGCAGATGGTGATTGTATTGAGAGTTCAACAATTTCTTCTAAAACTAAACAAACATTAATAAGGTAAATATGCATAGATGGTATTTTCCAAAAACTATTTCTTCATTTACATAAAAAAATACTCTTCATCAGGAAACAAATGAAATTATGGAACATGGAAAATATGAAACAGGACTTCCTTTTTGAAAATCCTGATGATCTGAATGAAAGCCTTCTTTACTCTGTGGCAATCTCCTGACTTACTGCTATGTTTAATAGATTTCGTTTTGGGGATTGTTCTAGCCTGGATTTCTGGTTTGACCAACTATACCTTATAAATGATGACGAATTGATTGAATATCATTGAGGTAGTAGACAAGTGAGTGCATATTCATATTTTATTTTTATGAGTCAGGGACTCTTTGCAAAATTCAAACATTCACAAATAACAGAGAAATTCAGATCTTGGGTTTTGACCACAGCCCAAGTTTTGTTCACAGGGAGCTATCACATGTGGAGAGCTGGACTCTGATCTCATGGTCAGAGGGGAAAAAGAGCAGCACTTCTTTTTGCTTTAAGGTAAGATCCATGTTCCCAACAAGAGTTGCAGCTCAGCCTTGACAGGAGGTGGGGCACCTTGATTACTGTGTACAATTCTGGGGCCCTCAATTCAGGAAGGATGTTGAGATCTGGAGCATGTCCAGAGAAGGACAACAAGGCTGGTGAAGGGTCTAGAACACAAGTCCTGTGAGGAGTGGCTGAGGGAGCTGGGGTTGTTTAGCTGGAGAAAGCTCAGGGGAGACCTTACTGCTCTCTACAACTCCCTGAAAGGAGGGTGCAGCCATGTGAGGGTTGGTCTCTTCTCCCAGGCAACAGTGACAGGACAAGAGGACACAGTCTTAAGCCGCACCAGGGGAGGTTTAGGTTGGACATTAGGAAGTTCTTCACAGAAAGGATGATTGGGTGTTGGATTGGGCTGCCCACAGAAGTGGTGAAGTCACTGTCCCTGGAGGTATTTAAGGAAAGATTGGATGTGGCACTTAGTGCCATGATCTGGTTGACAAGGTGGTATTGGGTCATAGGTTGATCTTGGTGACCTCACAGGTCTTTTTCAACCTAGCTGATTCTGTGGTTCTGTGAACAGCAGCCAGTGTGCTGTCACTGAAGAAAGATCTCCCTTGTCACAGCTGAATATCCCAACCACTGAATATCAGCACACTGTCACAACATATTTTTTCATCCTTTATTAAAAGTGAGGTCTCCCCATCTATCCATAAGTAGTTTTGAACAAAAAACTGTGGGCTAGGATGTACAGCTAGGGAGAGGCATGAGCTATTCAGAGTGCTCCAAATCCAGCAAAAAGGAAGAAGTGAATCCTTGTCCTTGCCCTTTGTCTTCCTGTAACCAGCAGGTCTTTGTATGGGCTGCACCATGTTGTGTGGATCACCCTCAGAGGTCCCCACCACACACTGCATCTAGACACAGTTCCAGATTTTCCCATTACAACTAAATTGTAAAAAACTGGTGTAATCACACTCAGAGCAGAAGCATGTTCACAACACAACAACAAAAAAATGCTCTCAGCTGGGAGGTCAGCCTTTCACATTCTCCTTTTCTTTTGACTTCTCTGGCTTTCTCTGTTTCTGTCTTGAAATAAGCTTTCGCTTATGGTTAACCTGGCTCTCAGTTTTGTTCCAGCCTCCATCTAATTTTTTTTCTCCACAACAGAAAGTAAAATTGTGTTCAGTGTTCTCTCAGTGTTTATTAGCAGACCTCCCAGTGCTGTCTTTGACTCACATCCCCGATACAGAAGTTTTTCCTAGCAGACTTGCCCTGCACACATAGTGGTACTTTATTATTCCTGATGGGTTTGCTCTTTTCTTGCTTCTTATGAATGTCACAACATCCCTGTGCTCATTTCTTTCATGTGTGGACTGGGGCCAAGGCTGGCTCAGGTGCAGCTCTCTCACAGGGCTTGCCCTTCCTCCTCCTCCAGCCTGATTCATTCAGATGTCACAACCCAATGTTTATGAAACATTGCCATGGCAGTGAGTCAAACATCACTGACACTGCATCACGGAGTGAATCAGGCAGGAGAAGGATATAAAAAGGGAGAGCTACTATTTATACACAGGCATTATAGGAATCAGCAAAGATGAGAGCGCACATGGAATGCGCTCACTAGGTGTCTTATACATCACCTTTGGGTATTCTCCAGTGGGTACTTGGAGCACCAGGAGTGCCCCACTCCTGCTCATCAGACACCCCACACAGCCCTTTTTTAGGGTGTTAGTGAAAAAGCAAAAAAACAACTGACTCAAGTAAACACATAAGCCACTGAGCATGGCTGAGTGTGGGGAACAGCTCACGTGGAGGCAGGTGGTGGGAACATGAGGGAAGTGTCCTTCTGAACTCTTGGCTGCCTTGTTTCATGGTATCTGTCTCTGAGTTGTTTGTTTCAATTTGGAGTGCTCACTGATTGTGACAGGGACTTTTCTCTCTTCTGCCATCAACACTGATGGTTAAAACACATAAGTCTTCAGAGGAAGAGGGAAACAAATGCCTCTTTCAGAATTTGCTTTTCTCACTTTAACTGGTATCATACTGGAGTAATGCCACCTGACTCCATGAAATTATTACCAAATTATACCAGGACAAGCCAGAACCAGGCCAGTTGCCAGTAAAAAGTGTTGTTTCAAATTTCATCCCTCATCTGTCATACACAACGTGTTTCTCTCACAGTGTTTGTATGGAACACAGTGGACTGGATGTGACAGCCCAGAGGTCCACCCTAGTTCCAGGTCTCCATGCTTGTTACCAGGTTTATTGATAGAAGAAAGGAGAAAAGCAAAGAGAAGAAGCAACAGTCAACATCATACATAGCCAGTCTCATGTGATCCTTTTGGGAACATCTTTAAGCCCAGAGCAGTCTCTGCTCCAAAACAATGTTGACAGGGCTGAAAAGTCAAGCTTCTCAAACAAGGCTTGCTATTAGTTAAAAATATCAGTTAAACAGATAAAAGTTAACATTTTTTAAAAATCACATAGGAGGAGATTAAGGCAGTCTTTTTGATTATTTTTCCTGATACAGACCTGATTGAAATTAAGATTTGACTTGATAATAACCTAAATCAGAAAAGAATACACGATGTAATTATTCTTTGATTTAAAAAAAGAAACCATACATGACCACAAACAAACAAGAAGAGTTCAGAGCTTGAAAGGAAATGATATTTCAACTCTGACATGTGCCAGTGAGCATAGGAGTGGTCCATTCTAAATTCAAACCCTCTATTTATTTAAACAAAATTTTTTTGGATAAGTAATGCAACATTTATGTGTTCAGGCAAACAACCTTTGTCCTGAATTCCAGGCAGAAGAGCTCATTGAGATACAGCACAAGCTGGGATTGCCTTGAATGGAGTTTTCTTCGTTTGGAATAGGATTATAAGGTCTGTCCCCTCAAATTATATTAAATTATTTTAGGAAAAATAAGTCAGTTGGAATAATAAGTCCTCCCTCATAAAAGATAATAGAATTAGGCCTTCTGTCTTTAATGTCATTGGTTTCCCCCTTGCCCAGTCCCAACTTTAATAAACTTATGTTGTTCATCCCGAAGTGGAACAGCAGGATGGATGCCAAATGGAAAGAAATCTGCCCGAAGGCAATTAAGTGCAAATGAAAGTGCCATAGATAGTTACAAACACCCAGCTGTACCTCCTGCTGTGAACAGAGCAGGAACAAAGCCATGCTGGTTACCACTGAAAGTGCAGCACTAAGGAAGCCACAAGGCCCGGGCCAAACCAGCTCTGGCACCTCTGCGGAGGATGTGGGACATTCCCACCTGCACTCCCCATGCATCCCAGACTGCACCAGCCAGCAACACTCCGGGGAGAGGGATCCTGAGGAGCCAAACAGGTACCTGCCCATGGGCAGGGTCTGCACTTTCAGCTTCACAGGTACACAGTGGAGCTGCAGAGGCTCCTGCCAAGGTGTGCTCTGCCGGAGGGTAATAACTGCATGAAAGCAGATATCATGCTGCTTTTCATTCCATTATCTGGCTCATGTGAGGCAGTGTGATGCTTCTATGAGCAGGTTTAGGATACATCCACATGGTAATTTGCACTGTAGGTGAGTGTGAGCTCTGACATGGAAGCCAAGGGGCACAGCAGTGAGCCCTGTCTGTCAGCCCTACACTCACATGACCTGGGGACCACTGCTGCTCTGCTGCTGTTGGTAAAGCTGCCACAGCATGGCAGGGCACAGGAACTCTTAACTGAGCTGTTGGTGGCTTTTTGTCTCAGTTCTTTAGGTTTTTTCCCCTAACAGAGCACAGCCTTGCAAGATCAAGTGGACAGGCAGCCAGACAGAGTGAACCTGAATCCAGCCAGATACAGCTGAACATCTCGTTTCAGGGAGTCCTTTTACCATCAGTATGAGTCAGTCAGGTCTCCAACCCAAAAAGGGACATCGGTGGAATTCATGTCCCCCCTCCTTCTAACACTGTGGCCTGTGGGTGTGTTTCCATGTACACACAAGAGCTTTCCTGTTTGCTGTGCAGCACAAGGAATGCGTCTGGTAGAGACATCCTTCCTGGGAACACTTCAGTGAAGGACATCCTACTTGACTGATCAGCAAACAGAGGCTTGTAAACACTGGCTGAGATCCTGATCTCACAGGAGCCATTTGCAAGGTCAGCTCCTGAGAAGGAAGTGAACTAACTCTCAAGCACTCAGGAGATAAGGGGCTTCAGAGCACTCAAAAAAAGTGAAAAGTGAACTCCAAAAAAGTAGATACGGCTATTTAGATGAGTACAGTTCTTGTTCAGTGCTTGTCTTAATAAGGAAATTCCTACTGATATCAAACAACCTGAGACAACAAATTTCATCAGTAAAAATAAATCCATATTTAAAATATTTGCATGGGGGTTTCAACTTTCTACAATAACATGTCAAATGTTTCCATAGGAAATTAATCTCTCTCAGAAGCTGACAACAAAGTGTAAAAGTTTTTCTCAACTTCTGAGACTCGGTCACAGCTGCAGAGTATCTTCTTGCTTCACAAATAGAAACACAATCTATCTTTCAGATCTCTGAAGGAAGATAACAACGAAGATTTTACTCAGATTTGTATTACTATTTTACCTGGGTGCTTTCTACAGCATTGATCTCAATTTTTCAGGCTTTTTTCTCCACCATATTCTGGGGTTTTTTACATTGTTCAGTTTCATCAGTTCAGAGATTGTTCAGGTACATCAATTAAATCATCAGCACTTGGTCTGATGCTGGCTTCCCACTGTTCAGCAGCCAGACAGAGGGAGTCCCCTGGAAACTGTTGTTTTTCACTATGTGTTTGCACTCCAGGAGATCAATCTCAAGACTCACTTGGTCTTCTCTAGCTGTCCTGCACCTGATTCTAGAGTGAATCCTCCAAGCACCCAGAAGGTCTTACTTCTTCTACACCTTTTTCAAACCTGAGCTTTTTTTTTTTCTTATGTGCTTTATATAAAATTTTAGTGCCACCTTGCTTCTATTTACCTGGAATAGTTTTTCTCAGATATTGAAGAGATGCGCAACTCTAAACCATTTTAACTAATTGTATAGGTTTTTCCATTTTTTTACTCATGTAATAAATACTGCGATGGCTTCAATAAGAAACCATTTAAGTGTTCATCACCAAATTAATGAACAAGTTAATATAATAAAAAAGCAGTGAATATTTTGCCTTACTGAATTTCTCACTAAATTCAGAATTGTTAAAGACTTCTATGAAAACCACACCCATTATCATTTTTCTAAGCTGAAGATTTCAGCTTCTTCCTATTTCAATTCTCCCAGTGTGGAAAACTGTCTCTGCATCTGTATGCCTGCTCCTACTTTTTTTAGTACCTCTGCAACATCTATATCTTTCCTGGGGACCGAATAATTACAACCATTCTCTGAATCCCAAATTCTAATGTTTTATAGACTTGCAAAACAATTTCAGGGGTTTCTGACGTCCATTTTTAAATGCTTTTGAAGTCTGTTTGCCTTTATAGTTGCTTATGCTTTCAGAAAATGCTTTTTTACTTCTTTGACGAGTAAGATTTGATGATGTCATGTTTGAATGTCAGTGGTATTTTTCTAAATGTGGCTTACTCTGTTTTGACATTCCCTCCGCTTGCAGACACTTACAATTCTGAGATTATTCTGCATCTTTTGACACTTTGCTTTTGGTTTGACTGTCCAAATCCACTTCCTAAAGTGTTCATGTAATCATAAAACTGAAAATTAGTGGAAAGACCTGCCACACTGCTTGAGACAAGAAAGTGTCAAAATTCACAGAGAATGAGCACAACTGAGACATAGAAGTTGCCTAAAAGCCAAACCATCAGCTTAAATTGCTACATAATAGCTATTATTTAAATCTGTTATGCTATACCTGGTGTTTCTTAATTTGTTTATTTTATATAATTGTTCTTCCTTTCTCTTTCAGGTAATTACTTTTGACTGTTTTTTGTTATTTTAAATGCTTAACAGGTGTTATGTTATTATGAATGTAATTTTCTATTAAAGATTTAATTATAACTGTGTTTCAGGAGTAACAGTGTAAACAAAAAGTAGTAAGGAAGTTTATATTTAAGAAAACAAAACAAAAGTGTTATATTCTCCTCATATGTTGCAGATCATAACTTTACCCACATATCCTAATGTTCCAGTCAGATGTTTATACCCACGCAGCATTATGTGATCCTGAGAGTATTTTCATATAAACACAGTTCAGTGGATATCCACTTCCAAATTGCACACAGGTAAGTACAGTATGTAAAATATTGTCACAATAATTTGGTGATCAGATAGGCTCAGAATTTCTCCCGCTGAGAAGCTCAGAAAATCAGTGGCTGTAACAGTACAAACCATCCCTGTCTGTCATAAATCATCACAGGTTCTCTCAAAATTTGTCCATTTGCGTGTTTTTCTCATTCTAAGAAACAGATGTCACGAGCAAACTATGGGCATCTTCTATCCATGACCAATGAAGTTGATCTTTGTCTCCATGGCTTTGCAACTTCAATTTAGTCCAGCCACAAAGAGTTTCTGAGAACTGCAGGTTCAGAGTCAGTTGGAGAAGCTTTTATAATCCGTTGTGCTTAATTTCTGCAAGGTTGGAGACATTTCCCAGACTACCAACATTTTCTTTACTTGTTCACTGAGCAATTTCTCCCTTCAGTGCTGAAGGATCTAGACCAGGCTGAAATTTTTTTTCCATGCAGGTCTGCGCACAAATTGTATCCCTACAGGATTGGGGCGGGGAATATGCAGCACAAAAAGTTTGTTTCACAATGAACATGGACTGGCATGCACTTTCCTTGAACCCCACTCGGAGAAAGGAAGAATTTCAAAGCTCAGTTAACAACTCAGAGGAGGTGATGTAATCCGTTTTGGTGATATTTCTCAGTTACCACCTATTTAAGGCTGGCAGTTTTAGATGATTTGTGGTGAACAAATGGGCTTTAATCAAACTTCCTTTTCAAAAAAAAACCAGAATCAGGTACAGCAAGCTGACAGGGAAAATATATAAGTTTAATTCTCTGTGTATAATGCTGGCTGGAATACTAATTCACTTCTTAGCAAAACACTATCATTTGTGCAAAATGGTTCAGCATTTAGAAAAGCTGCCAGAAAAAGCACATTTGAAAACATTCATTTCAGGGGAAAAAAAGATATAACCATATGTGTCCAAATCATTCAGCATTTACAAAACATAATTGATTTTTTTTAAAGTTCAGTACCTACAAGGAACACCGGCTTGTGGACTCAGAGCCTCAGCAGTGCCATCTCCATATTTTAGTCAACTGTGAGGAAGACAAACTTGTGAAGACTAATTGTTGAAGTCAACCCAATTGCTGAACCAGTTGTTGAAAATCAGGGTGGTGGTCTGTAGCTCTCTGCCGTCTCTCCAAGGAGCTGCACTGCTGGGTTCAGCTCAAAGAAAAGCTCCTTGCACGCTTCCTCACCTGCCCCTGTCTTGCTCTCAGTTGGCCTTTGCTCTCCTTTCTTGCCTGGGGTTAGGTCATTGTGGAACCCCACCACTATCCCTAGCCACCTTCCATTCCTGGCCCCTCTTTGGGACAGCTTCTTGGTCTTTTGGCAGGACACATCTGACCACAGAAGAGGAACATTTTCTAACTGAAGAGCTCGTTACCTCCTTGCGACTTTTCAAGTCTCTGAAGAGGTGTATTCACAAAAATACCTCTGTGTTCTATTATTTAAGACACAGCTGTGCACCACTTAGATCCTCAGCCTCCAACTTTCCTTCCTCATCAGCTCCTCAATCCTGGAATTGCCTAAAATTTCATATGTTTCTCCCAGTAAAATTCCCCGGATGCTAAACTGTCTTTTGCCAGTCACACCCAGAATTGCTTAATTCTTGACAGTATTGAGAAGCCAGGCACTGAATTACTGTCTGAATTTTGTCAGAATTTATAGCCTAAGTTTATCCCCCATGTGTAGCAGCACAGCACTACATTTTTTGGGTGCACACTGCCAGAAAGGTCCTAACACAATACAGAGAGGTAGGAAGGTTCTACATCCCTTCTTCTGCCTGACCCCAGCAGTCAGGTCACTCAGCTAAGACATGGGAAGATTTCTCAGCAAACTAAAGGAGCTATAGTTTCTTCTACTCTGCAAAGAAATCCCCAGTGTTGTAGCACCACCCAGCCCAGCACAGCACAACAGCTTCTGTAATACGTGACGCTGTCAGAGCCGAGCAGCCACCCCAGTCACTCAGGCTGCGTCTGACTCAGTGGTGAAACACAAATCCTTAACCCTGGACAACTCAGAGACTTCCCAAGTAACTGCAGAGCATCAGAGCATAGGAAATTCTCCCACTGGCTGGCCTCAGCCTTTCATGCCGAGACACTAGCACAGCTCCCTGCCCTTATGCCTGACAGCCACAAGGTTCTGGACCACTTTTGCTCTTTTTCTGTCCCCAAAAATATTTCATGGTTTTCCCTAAACTAAAACTGTGCAGTTATAAGACAGTACTCTGACTTTATCAGGGTAAGAAGTTCCTGGGAGCTAGGTTCTCCAAAGTCTTTGCCCCTTCACGGATCTAGGCCTCCATTACACTGCATCAGTGCATTTCGAAAAGGATGTTTCTGTCTTCACAGGTGCAGTTTAGAAGTGAGAAATTTGGCTTAATCTCCTTAGCTGTTTTTGGAAACCTGACTAGGCATCCACTTGGACTTTTTGCTTTGCATTTTCACTCAGATTATTTCAGGATCTGACTAAGTGGCATTTTTGAACGTGTTATCCATGCAACTTTTCACTCTGTAGACCAATTCCCAAGCATGGTGTGCCAGGAAAAAGGTGCTCTTGTCTACCTAAGTGACTTGAAGTGTTTAAAGATTGCCATACCACGCTGGCTTCAGCAAGCTTACTCTGCTTTCTGACACCATTATCTTACCATGAAAGATATCCCACATGCATCTTTGCCATCAGTGCAGTTTCCTGTCTATTTCAGACAGATGTGATGTTGAGACATTAAGCCTCAAAAGCAGCAATTCTTCCTCTCCATTATGCAGATTTATGTGAAGACAAATGCATTAAATGCCAAATTAACACACTGAGTTTTATACACAAAGGCATGAAAATGAATGGAGGCGTTCAACTTTCACTACCAGGGCTGCTGTTCAAGCTAATATGTGGACCTTCATGAGAGAAATATTTCCTGCAATGATACTGATGTTCTTAATTAGCTGATTTATTGGAATCCTTCCCCTTGTTTCATGTAGCTTCTTCCTCTGCCTTGTGTTTTATTTCTTTTTTCTGTGTTTCTCAAGACTTCTCATCAGCAACCAGAGGGTATATTTGTTTGCAGTATGAATGAAATTCTACTGTTAGATTTATTTGTCTCTGTACTGCTGTGTATTTAGTCTGATTGTTTCTGGGGTTTAATATGTTTTTGGTTTGGTCTTATCATCCAGTGCTTTATTATACAGTGCTATGATATCTGTAGTCATCATATAATCATAGGAATGTTTTTGGAAGAGATGTCTGAAATTCATGGTCTGACTTTCCCCTGGCAGCAGGAGTATCACCAATCTGATGAGATCAGCTGTAGCTTTGCCTAACACAGCATTGAAGCCCTCCTAGAACAGATTTCACAACCTCCCTGGGTTGCCTGTTCCACCTCTGTTCTACCCACACAGCAGACAGTAGCTTCCCTTGATCTGCTGACCAAGATTCTTATCATGTATCTCAATATGGAGTTTGCTGTGTTTGCAAGGACGGCACAGCCGTGGCTCATGATCAGCCTAGCATCTGCCTCCTCGATCTGTCACTGAGCCAGAACTACAGCTGAGCAGGGGTTATCCCTCTGTGCTGAGCCTCACAGGGGCTTTGCTGGTGCAGCCAACTTCACTGGGGTGCCTGGGCCGAGGGGCCGGGTCCATCAGTCCCTCAGCCAGGTGCCAGCACAGGTTTGCTGAGGGTGCCCTCGCTGTCCAGGCTGCTGGTGACACTGAACAACCACGTGCCTCAGTAGCACCCCTGGCACCCTCTCCCCTTTCTGATATAGAAGATGTGCTGAGAGACTTCACCATAGTAACCCAATGAGAGATCCAAAGCCTAGTGAAGCAAGAGGGAATATTTTCAATTATTATGCCAGTGGTCCAGTGTTTGGGATCCCCAGATACAATTAAGCTTTGTCTTGTAGTTCCAAGCTTCCTGAGCACAGGCAAAAGAAGTTTCAAGCAATTATTCTCATGACTGAGCCACAGACAAGAGTGTATAACATGTTGGGCCAGAAATTTTACTTCTCTGGGCTAAGGGCCAGGTATTTAGTGACTAGAGGCACCTTGTGCCAAAACACATCTCCACCTATTATGGAAGGTGATAGAATGAATATTACACCAGAGCTTTGCTATTCCTGAGTGAAGTGTGGAACACCGTAAAATTACATTTTGTTCACTACCAGATGAAGTTACGATCACCAGCATCTGTAAGATCTTTTTCTACTCAGTTAAAAGAGAGCAAAATCACATCATAAGTTAATAAAGCAACAGCTAATGCATCATATTCCAAATTGTCCTACTTTATTTTTTATAACAAGTTTGTTTTGATTCTTCATGTGTATAAATAAACCTGAATCAGTATACTTTGCTTGAAATGATACAATTTTACTATGAGCATATTGTTTAGACGTTCCTTTACTTTTTCCTGAAAAGAAATTTTTTTTGTGTTGTGAAAAACTTCCTGCCGAGGGACAGCTCTGTCCTATTCTAGGGACTATGAGTTAGTTGTTCCACTCGAATATTCTCTACACTTAAGCTCATATGCTTTGACAAGATGTCTAAGTTTAAAAAAATGGGGCTCTGCTATTCTATATATGAGATAAATACTTACCTGTTACTCATCTGCCATTAAATAGAGCATGAGGTAGAGTGCAGCAACTCTGCACAAAACTGTGCACCTGCCCGCTTGCATTGTGAACCCCATTTCCTGTGGCAATTGCTTGATCTCAGTAAAACCAATTTTTCCTGATCCCCTACAGGGGAACAGGAGAGAGGGGGACACCTGATAGTAGATTAACAACATGAATCCTATCAGGGCCACCTTGAAACCGGGTCAGTTCTGAGGACAGTGATTTGTAGGGATAGGTCCATCTGGTGGCTGAAATTCAGCTGTCTGAAAGTTCCGGAAAAAGATCAGCAAAACAGAGTTAAATTCAATAAGGGAATCTGCCTGATAAAACAGAGCAACCAGGCCACATGCCAGAGGACCAACCTGGAGAAAGAAAAAAGAGAAGCAAACCTGCCAAGCCTAGGACGCTCTCCAAGGAAAGACTCACGGGAAGAATGAGGTCAGAATTGGAGCAGGGTGTGCAGAGTCTAGGAAAGGGGTCTGCAACTTTTCTAGCACTTTAAAAAAAAACGATGAGTAAAAGTGAATATGTTTCGGTAACTATTCTGGTAGTACTGTCTGCCTCATATATCTGGCACACAACCACTGCTGATCAAGAACCAGGAGATAACCAGCAAATCCCTGGCCTTAGGGTTTAAGAGTCACATTCCAAAAACACCTTAGAAACCTGGACTAAGCAAAACTGACCTGGCTTTTCCCAGGCCCACTTGGCTTACAAGTACATGGGATTCAGCAATGATTCAGAGCACTGATATTCATCCAGAGCCAAGCTGCGACTTCTGCACATCATGTTCCCTGGATGGATACACGATCTGCTCCAGTCAGTTAACAAAGTGAAAGCATCATTCAGCTCATTGTAACACTACAGCAAAGCTGGGCGAGGCTTCATGGACCCATGCCAGTTTACAGCCAATGCATTCTGGCCCCTCTAAATTCACTAGGGTGAAATATTTTATTCTATTGCTTCAAATCAACTAAACTCGTGATTATTTTCTTATTAAAAATATTAATTACTGTGAACATTCGTGACTGAAGCTAAAAACTCTTGAAAAACATAACTAAACCAGAATATTTCAAATTACTATATCAGCATCACAGACAACCAAATCTACACTAACATATATTCCTCTCTCTATGCTGTCTTTCCTTGGAATATCATCTCAGCCTAAAGGTCTTAGCGTTTATCAAGATTGCCCATAAATTTCTTCCTCAGTACTTTGGAACTTTTAGTAGTGTGGTTCAAAGGGCCATGTTCTAGGTCATAACCAATATCATCACACCAGACTTTTTGTTATACAGTAAGGTTCTCCATCCAGGAATGGATATTTCTCAGGACCTGATCGAGGCTCGCAGAATAAGTCTTGGGACACGCACTAAGGTGCAGGTATTCTAAAGTCCTATTCTATGGAGTCACAGAGCAAAGAATTTGAAACTGGGTACGAGAGTCCCAGAACAGCTTTGAGATAGTGAGGTTGCTCAGAATAGTTTTATTGTGGTTTTCTTTTTCAGTTTTTATTTTGTCCACTTCCTATGGAACACGAATGGCAAGGCTGCAAAATACTTTTTATATGCCACACAAGGAAAAATTATTCTGCTTGCTAAAAATTTTTTTCCCATTTTTAAACCCTCAGCAACAATAAAGTATGTCTATAGCATCCAGGTGTTTCCTACAGCAACACACACGTGTTACAGGTCTCTGATCCCACAGGCTGCCATTTTTATATCCACAATGCAGGGGAAGGATCTGGACCAACAATACCACTTTGCTCGATGCTAAAATCTATGCTCTGGGTAAAAACCAGCTGCAATATAAGCATCAACCTGGCTGCCCGCTGGCTCTACTTGTTGAAGCAAGAGCAAATCCCTTCCAATGTAATCTTTACCTCAGGAAGGATGGAAAAAAAGAGACACAACTAACATCGAACAATGTGATGTATCCCTGCATCGTACTTTCCAGCTAGCCAGGGAACAGCACTGTAAAATTGATTGTCAATGTTTCAGATTTAAATACACTCTAAACAATAAGACTTCAAGCATGGAAAACAAATACTTTTTCGGGTTTCTTCTCGTCTCTAAAAGGACCACAGCAGTGATTGCTCTTTTGAGTCAGAAATAACCTACAATGGGCAATTCTTTACAGACAGCAAAAGCATCATGTTTCACAGGTAGTTTTGGAAGAATCTGAGGACGTTTATAAGAATGATGAATATATTGAATGGATTTCCATTCCAATCAGCTCCAGGCTGCCTGTAATAGCTGAAGCTGACCAGGTGCACCCTCCATCGCCCCACACCCACAGGCCACTCTGTGATGCGAAGCAGGGCTTGGTTTGCTGGGGCGGGCTGGAGATAACCCTCGAACCTGCACTCCTGACCCAAACTGGAATGCACTCAATGAGCAACTTCTGCTGTGGAATATGGCACACAAAAACTCTCATTTCCGGAGGAAGCGTTTGCAAGAAAATTAGGAAGTGTATCTGTAGCAAATCAATGAAAACACTGGTAAGAGGAAGCATTCCCCTCTTCGCCCTTTATAATATTTTACTTCCACCCCTTTGTTTTCTTCCTATTTGTCCTAACAGCAAAATTAAGGGTGTTCTCCTTTTCTTTATCAAAGAACTTTTTTTTTAACACAGGAAAGGACTGTGAAACAAAATTTTGACAGATAGCTAGGTCTTTTTTTTGTACAAGGGAGACACACGGCTAGGTGTGATTTTTAAACAAAAACTCATTTAAAAGATTGTATGCAAAGGGGAAGGAAAATATTTTCTTTGAGTTAAATATTTATTTTTTTTTTTTTTTTTTTTCTTTTCAGGCACTTAATTTCTCTTTGTTTTTATCAGGGAAAAACTATTAATGTTTTTGCAAGATCCTATACAGGCCATTTAGAGCTGACCAGAGATAGACGGTGGTGAAACCAAGAAGAACAACAGCAACTTTAATCTGTCTGACTTAAATTTAATCAGGGTCTGACACCTCTCTGGCCCATTGTTGCAACCTGGCAGGAGGTCCAGGAATCCCCGAAAGCCCCAAGCCCCAGATGATGGAGACAGGGCCATAAATTCAACCCACTAACTACCACAGGCACTGATGAAGCCAGAAAAGCAGCTGGCAGAAATCAGACCCTTAGGAGAATGTCAGCTTGGAAATATAGTTCTTCACATACCACATTTAGGGTCTGACAAATCCAAAAACCTCCAGGGAGAAAAAATGGGTTTGTTTCACTAGACTTATTACAATTGAATAGCACTTTTAGCTATGGCACAGACACTTCTGACACAGGCAGAGAGAAGCAAAGAGAAGTGTGCTGCCTCTCTTCTGCTGCATTTTTGCACTCTGATTTTCACCTTTCAGGGCTTTTATTACCAGGAGGCTTCCTCCACCTTAGTGAGAATGAACGCATAATATTTATCCCAAAATACTGAATGCAAATATAGCAGAAGGTGACACTCATCAGTGATGTTCAAAACAAATTGAAGAGTCACGTCTGATACCTATAGCTTGACAACATTTTCAGTGAATCCTCAGAATAATTTAAAAAGAGAAGACTCCTGACAAGCTTTTATTGCTGAATGGATTCAGCAGCAAAGACAGCTTAAGGAATTTCATTTTGCCTCTCAAAAAGTCTCTCCCAACTCTTCTGATTTCAAAAGAGTTTTGGAAGATATGGAAATGTCAACAATAGATTTCATTGCTAATTGTACCCCCAACACCTATTAAAAGCGATGAACTTACTTAATGTGAAATAGCCTGCCATATGCAGTGCTGGATACTATTCCACCATCTATTCATGCATGAATCCAGTTTCTTTTCGGAAAACAATTTTTCTCACAGTAATAACTGGTCAGTCAGCCACAGGGCTTGGGTAAGGAGCTTTTTAATGTCTTTAAACATTAAATGTAGACTAACTCAATTTAAAAGAGAAAAGGGAAGAGAGAAAAATAGGAATTTGCCATCAGTGTCTGAAAGATTTTGTTTTGTGCAACCTTATTGAAGTTATTGTTACGCTACTTTCATCAAGTTGCCTGACAGGGCTCTCTCTGCAGTGTGGAGCTGGCTTTTAACAGGCCACGTGACACAGTTTGCCAAAATTTTAAATGCCATAACTATCATTAATGCAACTGTGAGTGGGTAAGGTGGTGGTTATGAACTCACAGCCCTTCAACCCTCTAATACAATTCAGAAGTTTGTTTTATCAAGGGGATTCATTTCACCCTCTTGCAGCTTTATACTTATCTGAGCAGACAGAAGTAAGGTTGTCTTTCCTTTAACCTTTTAGTGCTATTATACTGGCCAAAACCTAAAGTATCTTCTTGTTTTCAAAATACAATGGGAAAAAAACGACAAAACAAAAAATAAAATAAAATATAAAATAAATAAATAAACTTTGCATGGCAGTACTCAGACTACATCCATCCCCTCATAATTCCTGGGCCACACAACCATAGTCATTTCTTCCAGTCCACATGCTCACACCCAAAAATCTGCAGAGCTCAGTGAGGCTTGAGGTAGGTGTGGTTGTGACATCTCCAACTGCTCCAGGGGAGCCCAAGATGACTCTGACCATCAGAGATCATGAAAAAGTAAACCTATGCCTTGGGATTAAAACCAGATTTATAGTTTCTTATTTTTTCTTTTCTTTTAACTTTTTTTTTAGGATTTAGGGTCTACAGAAAAAAATATTCTGCATTTAGGAAACTATGGGAGGTTATTCAACAGCTGTTTCCTACTGAGAACTTTAATCTGATTGAAAAAGTGAAGCAATAGAAAAATAACACGCATCTATGGAAAAATGACAGAATCATGGAATTCCTGACTTTTCTGCTCTTGTCTGATTGTGGCCACTGAAAGGCAACGGTACAAAGATGTCTTACTGGAAAAACATGATTATGACCTCAGTGTTCTTACAGAACATAGAATTGTTTAAGTTGGAAAAGACCCTGAATGTCATCAAGTAAAACTGTTAACCCAGCACTGCCAAATCCACCTCTAAACCCTGTCCCCAAGTGCCACATCTGCAGGCTTTTTGAGCACCTCCAGGGATGTGATTCCACTGCTTGCCTGAGCAGCCTGTTCCAGTGCTTAGCAACACTTTCAGTGAAGAAATTTTCCCTAATATCCAATCTAAACCTCCCCTGGTGCAACTTGAGGACATTTCCTCTGATCCTGTCACTTGTTACCTGGGAGAAGGGACCAACCCCAATCTGGCTACAGCCTCCTTTCAGGGAGCTGTAGATAGTGATAAGGTCTCCCCCAGGCTTCCTTTTCTCCAGGATAAACACCCTCAGCTCCCTCTGCCACTCCTCATCAGACTTGCGCTCCAGACCCTTCACCAGCCTTGTTGCCCTTCTCTGGACTCACTGCAGCCTCTCAAAATAGCTGAGGCAACCAAGTCAGCTGGGCAGTTCCCCTCAGGCACAACAGCACTGTCTCCTCCCATAGAGCCTTTGCACCTTTGCTTACAGAGATGAAAATGGATTTCAAGTTTCAACATGAGCTGCTAAAATTTGACATATTGCGACTTATGAGCACCAGAAAAAAATGCAAAAAATGTTACATTTTAAGGGCATTTTCTAAAAATTTGATGTAACAGGAAGAAAGAACTACCAGAAAATCTGCACCTAGGAAGCTTATGTTCCCTGGTCCTGAGAGCTCTGAGGGAGCATCAGAAATCATGAGCACATTTACGAATTCTTTTCTTGCATAATTTGGTTACATCTCACCTCTGCTTGCAAAGACCAGACTCACTCTGTCCCCTACGCCCTGCTCTTACCCGTCCTGCAGCATCCATGTGCTGATGAGCACCTTCGACCCTGGGGTCATGCACTGATGCAGAGCTGTGGTGTCACACACTTCCAGGCACAGTCACCCTCAGAGAAGCCTACTCCCTGCTCCTGAGTCAGCTACATGGACAGAAAATGGACGGGGCAAGCAGACAAAATGATGCTCACAGCTGCTCCAGGGTCAACATCTGCGCAGGTGATGGTTGACTGCCATAACATTGTGTTCCACAAGCACAGGAGAAAATATTGGTGAAACTCCTTAGCATGATACATGCTGTATATGAGGAGAGAGGGTCACAAGCATCTTCTGACTTTTCAGTGGCATCTGGGAGTCTTTTGGGTAAAATCGGCAGTAATTTCAAAGTTCCTAGTGGACTTCCCATAGTTGGAAAAAAGTTTAGATTATCTAACATAGTTAAAAACTTCCATCTGTACAAACTTGATGCTCACTATCTTTCACTGGTGGGATACACTTTGGAATTTCAGGATGTGTGGTGTGATTTATGCTCTGCAAATGTTGTAGGGGTATTCACTAGTCAACAACAATTTATTGTACTCCCATATGGAAAAATAAAATTTGGAAAGAGAAAAGAGAAGGATGACCTCAGAATGCAGCCTATTAGAAGATAAAGATCATGATTCCCCATCATCCTCCTGAGAGATTTCATTCGGACCTGCATTTTGGACATAATTCACAGAATAAGCGTGAAATTAGGGCTAGTCTCATTGAAGGAGAGGAAGAGGGAATTGGAGCTATATCCCCGGAGTAAAATTCAGTCACTCTGGGCTTGTATAGCTACATTGTACGTGGCAGTCCCAGCCATCATTGATCCCAGCAGGAAGGGGAGGATGAGTATTTCAGAGCAAAAGGGGAAAGAAATCAAATCCAGATAGAACAAGATCACACATTTCAATTTGCATCTGTATCATCTTTGAAGTTGTGGTTGCAATTATTGAACGGAGATGACTGGAAATGTCTTTCATACCAAAATGTCTTGCTTGCACTGGGTTTCTCTTTCAGCATGTCAAATCAATTAGCTGGTGTTTGGACAATGCTTTGAAAAGAGGAAGCAAGATATTACATACACACACACATGCACATGCATAGCCCCACAACCTTCTATGCAATTAGTATTTTTAAGGAATGGAAATTGATGTTTTAACTAGAAGAAGAAAGATACAAACCAGATATTTAAAGCTTAAGTTACTTTGCAGATTTTATTAAACTTAACAGAACAAAGAAATCAAGTCACTTGGGAAAAAAAGAAAACAACAAAAGGAATGAGAGCAATATACTGAAAAATAAAGGATTTAAAAAGTTTTCATTTTAAACCAAGTTTAAGACTATACAGATACCGAACTACAAAATTACAGGCATTGGAAAGTAATGTTTCTGTATCTTATTTCATCATTCCATTGTATTCTATCAATTGACTGGTTTGGTAGTACCGAGGCAAATGTATAATTTTCCTTTACTTACTATGTCATAGTAAAAAATAAATGGCAGTGTGAATATTTATTAATCCATATGTCAGCACAAGTCAAATAACAAAAGAAGAAATATGTTACAGTTCTTGATGACATCTATATAGATACCTCTTTTCCCCTTTTCTATTCTCCCCATTAACCATTCATGGCTGGCTATGTAAGTGTCAGAATGTAGCTGGGTGAAACCTATGGTGAAATTTTGAAAGAATAAGATATTGTAGTTCCAGATTGCAACAAATAACCTATGATTCAAGAAGATTAGGCAAATCTTTGAAATCTGTTGCATTCAAGGTGTTCTTGGATGGTACACTTTAATGTCTTCTACTGCAGGTTTAAACCAAACCTCTGACTACAGTGTTTGTTTTATAAGTTTTTCCACAATGCTCCATTTTTTGGGCTCTACAAAGCTACATCCTGTCAGTGGGGTATACTGAAGGAAATAATTCGTCTCTTCTGACAAATCACTCTAGAGTGACAAACATAAATTTATAATTTGGATCTCAATCAGAAACAAAATATTACCTTGGAGTAATATTTATGCATTTTGCTAATTCGATGTCATAATGAAAAAATTGTGCTAAAGATACCCTGACAATGAGGGTGTGCCTACACAAGCACTTTGGTTTTGCTCAGGGGGACAAGTCTGATGTGAACGCAGTGCCCCCCAACATCACTTGTTGTGTTTCACATCAGAGAGTGGTCTCAGAGAACACCCTGTGTTCCCCAAATGAAACAAAACCAGAAGGCGAACTCCGGCTGCTAATGAGCTTCCAGATAATGGGGCCAGACTAGAGCTATCTGGAACCAGCCCCCCAGCTGGTACACATCTCATGCAGCAGATCCACAGCACCAATTCTCTGCCTATCAACTCCTGCTAGGCACCACTACCACTTAATGTGGAAAGCCCCAGGGCAGTACTTTAATTCCTCTCACTTTCTCATCCTTCTGCATAAGACTGTATTTACTAATTCATATTTTATTAATCTATATTTTCAAAGAGACTGGGATCCCCAGTGGAATCCAGTACATTACTGCATTAACTGCCAACAGAGAAAACAAGAGCTTCTCCCTGGAGAGCTTCTAACCAGCTAAATAGAGGACATGGAATTAGATGGAGATGGATAGACCAGTGACTGTGAAGTGATAGTGCAAGAACATGAGTCAAACAGGGCTGATCAGAGAAAGAAGAC
The DNA here is from genome assembly GCA_013398115.1 of Falcunculus frontatus. Lineage (NCBI taxonomy): Eukaryota > Metazoa > Chordata > Aves > Passeriformes > Falcunculus > Falcunculus frontatus. The sequence continues at coordinate 2,174,597 of VZRV01004586.1, read as the reverse complement.
ACCTTCTCAGCACTGGAAATCAGTTAAGTGATGGAGATTAGGCCAAGAGAAACTCTGAGAACAAAGAAAAAATTGCATTGGTGTGACAGAGAAATTGCAGCAGAGAGGATGAAAAAAGGGGTCAAAGACATTCTTTAGAAAAATACGTTTTACAGCACTAGTCCACATGGATATGAATGGTCCAAAGCTAAAAAAACCCAGCACTGTACCCAAAATGCTATCCAAGTTCCGCATGACCTAAACTAAGGCACCAACCTTCAGCACATGACAACAATTCTTTCTTCTATCCAGAATCACTTCAGAGATGGAAACATCCCCTTTAACACTTCCATTACCACATACATTCCATGTCAACAGTGGAAACATAATCTTAAAATAATTTTCACTTGAAATACTTGGACAGTGGTGCTTTCAGCTGGAGAAATCTTGTGACATAAAGGGACCTGTAAATACTCAAACAAAAAAGACTATGTAGCAGACAAGTGAAAGAGGATATTGATAGTGCTGTTATCACCACAGTGAAGTGATTTAGAAGGCATGAATTTAAAGTACCAGCTGTTCCATTTACTTTTCCTGCTTTCAACACAGCACACATAAGTGAGGACACTGGGGAGCTGTCTTCTCCTGCTCAGAACAGGAACATGTCCTGATCTATGAGAAGGGAAAACAAGAACTCCGAAGACACTGAGCTAGCTTGGGCTTCTTCTAGTGACTGAGCCTCCTTTAAACTCATAGCTATTCAGCTAAGGAGATCTTCAGCAAAATGAGCACTTGCTTCAAGTGCTCAGTATACTTCAAGACTCACACAAAAGAGCTTTAGTACAAACAAGAATCAGGACTGTAAGTGCAAAGCACTTTGCTTGGTAGAGTATTTCTTATTTTCAGCGCGCATCAATAAAGAGCCATGTTATACTATGCACATTCAGCACAGGAAACATTTGTCAACTGGTCAGACAGCTGCCAAAAGGAAGTCACACCATTCCCCATTTTGAATTCAGACAATATATATGGTCTATCTTTTTTACATTTGCAGAACAAGATCATCAGCTTTATCAAACTGGGTTTATTGCTTCGGGTTTTGTTTAGCACTTTGTGGCAAGAACTGTTGGATTTAATTTCTGAGTTAAGGATAAAATTCAAGTTTGTCCTGTAGTGACAGTTGTGCTGCAGCTGATGTCAGGATGCACATTTAGGCATTAGCTCCCTGGATGGTCCCAGAACTAGTTTCTGCAGGGGTGACGTGAGGGACTGAACTGAGACACACTGATTGATCTCTCTGCCAGCCTCAAAGCAAAGCCTTTGCCTGATTTCTGCAGGAGGTGTCCAGGTGGGAATTTTGGACAGTCCCAGAGATTTCACCAGACAGTTCCTGCTGTGTTTAGACCATTTGACACGCACTACTCATGAGCTGCAACATGTTAGCATCTAGGTTGGAGAATCCAGCCAGGCTGAGAGACTCCTCCAGGCAAATCCTGCTGTAGGATTAACAAAAGTGCACATAGATATTTGTAAATAGTCAATAGAAACCATTCCTGTCTCTGTAGAAAGGCTCCCCAGGGAAGTGGTCACAGCACCAAGCCTGACAGAATTCAAGAAAAGTTTGGACAACGCTCTCAGACATATGGTGTGATTCTTGGAGCTGTCTTGTGCAGGGCCAGGAGATGGACTTCAATGATCCTTACTGGTCCCTTCCAACTCAGGATATTCTAAGCTCCTCTATAGCCCAGCATGGTCACATGAGTGGAGCAAAAGAGAGGCAGAGAATCTCACTCTGTCTGACTGAACATACCTTTGCAAGGACCCTCTCAGCACAGACTTCCACCATCATCTAGGCAGGGACTGGCCTTCCTGTTCAACAGATTTTTCTTGGGTGAGTGTTACCCTGGGCAAAGATCCTAGTAAATTAGTTTAGAAAATGTTTTGCCCATGGGTGTCTGAGTAACAACTTAGTCTCTCTGGCTGTGCCCACTCTCATCCTGGCAGCTCCAGTGATTCACATGAAGGACTGCTTTCCCTGGCCTTCACCTTTACACAGACAGGCTCCACAAGACATCTCTGGAACACAGCAAAAAATATCAGATCTCTTTCTTTTGATACACCCACAGGAATTTTTAGTTCTTGTGTATGCACACAAAGTGTGCCACCCAATCCACTCGCTGACCCTAAATTCACATTGATAACCATGGAAAGACATACATAGCCTGCAACTGAACTTTTAGCTCCAGTTCTGTGCTTTGGACAAAGATAATTATTGCTCTTACTGATATTTGATGAAGGTGTTTATCTACTTTATGTTTTCATGCTGAATGAAAAGGTACAGGACTATTAAGCAAGTTTCACCCAGTTCCATCACACAAATTCAATGAAAAATCCAATAGAGAATTTCTTGGCCAAAGACTAATGAACATTATGCTGGTTTACATCACTGCATTATTATAATTGACAAAGGATAATGGATCAAGTTTAAAAATTAATGAGTAATCATGACTTTCCTTGGCAGCTTTAGCCGGAACATACCAAATGTGTTTGTTGTAAACATTAGGATCACTATGGATTGTTACTCAGGTTAGATACAGGTTAAGTCATTAACTCTATTTTATAGGATATGGTTGTCCAAAGCAGTCTTTTAGCTAAACTAATGCAGTAAGAGCCAGTTTGCCTGTGGAATTTGCTGTAGAGCAATGGGGTAAAAAGAAATTCTTTTGTGAAGTTGTCTCTGTATGGGAGGATCCGGTTCACTGCACCCATCTCTGTCACAAAATAAAGGCTCCCTGTCCAAAAATCTATCCTTGTCCAAAGCTCCCACCAGTCCTCAGAGTCTGAAGAACATAAAGCTTTCCCAGAAATGTATTTTTGCCATCACCCTTGTTAATTACAGCAGTAGGATCACAGTAGCAGTTTCACAGTTAATAGCTGTATGTCTATTGTCCTGGCAGCTCTCATCAGCTGAAGTGCTTCTGGTTTCGTGTTACGCTGTCCAGCATAAGAAATCACCAATTTTAAATGTCAGCGTCATTAAAAACAAAACACAACAAAACAAACCCCAAAACAAACAAAACACAAAAAACCCCCACAAGTTTCTCTGTTGTTAAGTCTTAAAGCACAAGTATACCAAAACACAGTATACAAACATGATACAAGAAGCACAGAAATTCCACACCAATGGCTGAATTCCTTCCAAAGTAAGGTTTACAAAACCTTTATTTACCATCTGATATAAGAATGACAGGCTGGATTTTTCTCTTGGGAGCCATCTAATTTGTCACTGTGTTATTTTACATTTTAGAGGGTAGTCACACAGGTCATTTAATAAGACCTAACATAAAATTTTTCTGGTATCTCTATATAGCATAAGTATCTTATCTTTCTGAGCACTGTGCATTTATTATAGAAGGTGAAAATCCATATAACCTCCAGAAGATCCTTTCCTATGTCAGTGTAAAGTTGCAATCTATTCAAATAAGAAAGTAAAAAGAACTGGGATCTGGTATAAAAGCAGGAACCAAACAAGACCTTAAGCTCTGTCCCGTGAAAAAGACAGGATTGATATCAGCACAATTGCCACCACCACCCACATACTGAGGGAGTGTACAGACTTTTGTAACAATACCACTAATCACTGGAACAGCCAGTTGACCAACAATACTGTAATTAATAACAGATGATCACGCAAAACAACCATCACAAACAAACAAAAACTCCAGGGTGCTTGATACACGTAGCTTTAAAAAGAAGCTTTAGAATAACTACTGACATGTCACAGTTTGTTTACCATTGAATTTTTAACCCTTAAAAGATACCAAGTACTAAGCCAAAATAAAATCTAGGAGTCATCAGATTTTTCTTATTACATTTCTGTAGGAAGTAATTTTACCACTTCGAAAAACTAGCCAAATTTTTAATAAAAAATTTATGCATTCTGCAATGTGATAAAACCAGGATCTTCCACTGTGTTTAATGAAAACATAAATATCTGCCCAAATAGCAGGTTACAAAGTAATTCACACTGGATTTAAATTAGCAGCAAATTCAAAACATGAACATTCTTCAATTTCTCGTATTTTCCCCAAGAGTGCTATCTTCACTGGACCACGCTCTGTCCTATTGTCCTTATGTTACAGTCATCTCTGGTCTGGACCAGAAATTTCATCCTGAAAACAAGCACCTTTTCTCCCAAAATCACCTCTACATATTGGTCTATTCCCACACACAGAGGGGAAAAAAATGAAAAGAGTATTGACTTTATTGATTTCACATTGCAAAGCAATTTCCTCAGAAAAATCTGACTAGTTCCTAGAATTAGTTCACAGCAGGTGATAAAATAGCGTCATCATCATTAACTCAGGGTCTTCCTCTGGGCTTAGCAAGCAGTCTGGCAGAAGTACACCCTTTTATAACTGAGCTATAAATCACCAAGGCAGGCAGCTTAATAATTGTTTACAGCTGGTCATAGAAACTAGCTATTGCTCTGAAGAAATAGCAATTTTGTATTACTAGAGAAACAAGGAAAATGGATTTTTTTTCTACACATGAGACACATGGTGTGATCCTCTGTGACTTTACAACAGTTTCATATTGGCCTAACTGTTTATGTCAGCTAGCTGACAGTGGTATAAAACTGGTGTGTTCAAACAAAGTATGGCCTGATGGAAAAGTCAACACTAGATATGGGAGAAATGATATTTCTGATACTATAAATCAGCAAGATAAACAGTGGCTTACGGTAGGTAAGAGAGCTGATTTGGGCTCAGAAATCTCATGATTATTTATTACAGTCAGATTTTATTATGCATACAGTGGTAGAAGGAGGGAAAGGAGGACTTCTTTCACTTTGTGCCCCAGGGCACAATGTGTTCTTGTTGGTGACGGTCACTTCCAAGCTAGAGGGTTGGTGTTGTCATTCTGGCCATTGCAACAGAGAATGACAGCACAGTAATGAGCCTGAAGCACAGGCAACCCTGCTTATGGTGCAATTCCAAGCATCCCTCAGGCCCTGGTGGCCAGATGCCCTTGCATGGTCCTCATCTTCCTATTTCTCCAGGCCAGGGGGATGCATCTCCTCTTTAAAGGTGCCTTCCACACCTTCATGCTCCATCACTGTTTATTGCAAGTGAAGGTTCCCGGTTCCCAGGTGTTGGCCTGGGAAGTGCTCTCAGTCAGATGTGCCTCTGTGTATCCTTGGAGTCCATTTCTGAGAGATCACATTCCTTCACTGCATGGGAAGTATAAAACAAACAGCTCTCAGGAGCCAAACAACAAACTTTAAGGAGCTCATCAGCCACTCCACCAACTCTTACCTTCTTTACAAATACAGGTCAGGGTCCTGTGCCAAAAGATGCCTTTGTTTGCAACACAATCTCATTTAAGTAAGAGAGGGAGGGAAGAGGGATATCTGCACTAATAATGTAAGTTGATGAAGAAGAGGTGTTAGATTAACTCAATGAAGACTCAAACATTCCCAGTCTCCAGTATGAGGTACTGCTAATACAAAAAAATTTAAATTGGTTAGACTCAGAAGTTCTAGATAATTTGTTAAATAAAGGATGTGAAAGACAATCTTTCTTGTTCATTGTGTCCCTGCATGGCAGATCCTTTATTCATCTTTGCTCTGCACCCCATCATTTTTTGGTGTTATTTTAGCTTGGATAAGAGTCACACAGTCCTCTCTGTGTCCTTCTGAAAATTTTCTCCTCACAATCCATTTGGCTCAGAGTGTTCTGGGCCCTTCTCCTGAAGGGTTTCCACTGCTCTAGGCAGATTAAGTGAACGGGTAAAAGAAAACCCCACCAATGCATCTTTATCAGAGCATCCAGAACAGGGTGCCTGTACAGCAGGCTGCAAAACAAGACATTAAACAGCTACAGCAAACCTTCTGTCTAATGGTTCCCTCATGTCATTTTAAAAGACTATAGCCAAACACCTCAGTGGTAGCTGAAGGACCACTTTCCTGGATCCAGTGCGGAAACGGAGATAATCTTACATTTTACACAGAGATGAAGCTCAGGTATGTTGCCCATTTACAGTGATTTAGAGGCCATTGCAAATGACACCAATGGAAACCACTTAGATGTGCACGTCCAGGCTTGTCATATACAAAATAATTTGATAAAAGCTTGTATTTTAGGGAAAGAGAGTAATGTAAATCACATGACTTTATAGTAGTTTGTGCTACATATGCAGGAATTATTACTTCTCAGCTGACCTGTAGTAACTTGTTTAAACCTGGTAACTTGATCATGTGTCTAGGTTTCTACACAGCATAAGAAGTATGCACAAGCTTGTAACCCATGCTGATAAAAATGTGAGGAAAAACTACAGAAGTCACTAATACAAACACTCAGGAGTCATATGTAATTTTACTCACTGTCCCATTGTTCTCCAAGCAGAAGCATTGCAATGACTACATCAGGATGAAATTAGGAATTTGGAATTCATACAGTAAACTTTTCAGGGTAAAAATTAGATGGCAAAAGAGATGGATAAGATCCAGTGCTATTAGACAGTAAAATAGGATCTGCAAACATATAGCTCTGTAAAATAAACATTAAGAGTGTCTGCAAATATATGTAGCCAAATTCGACCCACTGGCTAAGCACTGGAGGAAGTTTAATACAGATAAATTATTCTTTTAGAAGACAGGCTTTAGTAAACATATATTTACAATGAGTTCAAAATTCAGTTACACAAGAACAAAAAACTGAATTAAGCCCTCCCACACACACACTGTTCACCCAGGCAGGCTTTGCAGTGCTGAAAAGATGTCCATTTTGGAGACTATCTGAATGCTGTCAGTGTAAGCAGTGTAAGCCGTGTCTGTGTCCTAGAATGGATCCTACTGCTCCTCACTTCCTCCTGCTTTCCAGATGTTTCCCTGAGTGTTCCTTCTGGCAAACTCCAAAGCAACACTCACTCTCTGCACTCTGTCTTGTGTGCGGCACCCCAGGCACCCCTTCACACCTCTTCCTGCCCAGCTCCCCCAACAACCCAGCTAGCAGGGCCGTGGGCTGTAAGATCAGCTTACCTAGAGGAAATGCTATGGGCAGGAGACTCAGGTGAAGCAGCACTGTGTTAATAGACTAATATTGCTCCTGGTACATAGGCTGATAGGTAATTCAGAGTTGTTTGGGGTATTTGTGTGTGACACTGCACTGGGCCATGTCACTCAGGGGTCACAGCACGCCTCAGGATACAGGTTTATCCCCATCTCTAAAGAGCTCTTTCTCTGAATAAGGCTAAATGAAAGTGGTAATGTCCAAGCAGAAAAGTTGACATGGATGTAGAAAAAGTGGCTACCTTTTCAGTTGACTCTTTTCTTCAGCTCTGAAGCAAAAATGAAAACATCTACTTGTGGCAGGTTGGAAACCACTTACAGACAAGTTATCAAATAGAATGGACATATTTTAAAAGCAAAGAGAGCTAACACCTGCTGAACATAGCAAGGCTGCTGGTGTAATGTGTAACTACACCACATGTGTAATGTTTTTAAATATAGGTTTTGGTGCAGGCAGACAAGAATTCAAAGGAGGATTCATTCAGAATAGCCTGGACCCTATTGTCTTCACTGGTCCTTGTGGGATCTCCTGGCCATCAAATCCAAGATGCTGATTAAGATGCTAAAGGCAGAAGCTTCAAGACTTGAGTGTGGTGCCAGAGGAGAGGGAGAGCAGTTTAGAAAAGGGCAGTGTGGAGTTTTCAAGGCACTCCCTGTAGAAAGGCAGGTGGGTTCAGGCTGACGGGGGGGTGGAATGCAGAAATATTTCTTTGACCCCCAAAACTCCATGCAAAAGTTCAAGCCTTTAATCCAGTCCTTCCAGCAACTCACATCACCCTGGCATTTGAGATACAGTTTTTGCTTTTCTAGGGATGTTATGAAGTTAACCTTCTCCCCTCCTTTCCTAGTTTTCTCTCTTTTTTTTTTTATTCAAAGTTCTGCTTTGAGATTTTCTCTTCTCCAGGACAACGGACCGCTCCATCTGGCTGTGCCTTTTGACTACACTTCAAAATGAAACGTAGTAGGCTGAAAATTACTTCCAGGCTCTCCAAGAATCAGGTGGCTCCAGCACATCCAGGGGACTCTGGCTAGGACTGAGTCAGCAGAAACACCCACATGTCTTCCTAGGGGGAATGCAGCTGCAAAGCAGAACACAAAAACAAAAACACCGACAAATAAGAGCTTCCATGTCAGCCAGCTGAGTAATAGAAACATTTCCATAGCACACAGGACACTCTGCTCTTATTCATAGTGTCCAAGAAACACAATATTCGACAGGTCTCCATAATTGCCATGTAGTATTTTTGCTGCTTGATACCATTTTAAAGTCAAAGTAGAAAGTTTCTGCTGTTAGAATTAGAAAGAGTTCCTTAAACGTGTGGGGAAAATTGTATCTTTTCTTTAACATGTTAAGACCCTGAAAGTCAACCTCTGAAAGTTACAAGCAGCTCCTTTTTTAGTTAAGTTTAACTCAGATAACTTGATAAGTCTTTAAGGAACTTCTCAGTCCCTGAGGGGAATAATGTGATGAAGAACAAACATTAGTGAACAGCATTTGGGCCTGATGCCTTGAGCTTATGAAGCCTATGTGAAACTTCTTCTTTCTTCCCCCTGAGCCCTGCCACTCCTGCCAGCAGAAGTATTGTTTCCAGACTTGCCACAGGACAGCTCCTGCCTCCAGAGACTTCAAACCAAACCTAGAAGTTGCTCCAAACTAAATCCACACTGAAGTGTGAATAGCCAGATTTTTTTTTACAACAGCCAACCTTGTTTCTTTGTCCTCATTTTTTTTGCTTGTCATCTTGCTGCCCCTTTTCTTTTCTTGAGGAATTGTGGGGAAAATGTGTATGCTCAGCTGATTGTTTCTTTCCAGAAGCAGAGTAACTCCCCTAAGGCATCCTCATTTCCTTCCTCTTTCTTGGTCTTCACAGACCTGGCCAGACAGCCGATCTCCAAGTACAGATATTCACCTGGGACCACCACGTGGGCCAGTATTTCATTCTCCAATGACAGTAGTCAGTAAATACTTATATAAATCCAATTATTTTTCCTCTAAAGCATCTGAAAGTCCCAGAACTTATTTATCAGACTAAAATTTCATATATATTTCATTCTTTCTCCCATGAGAAAAAAAATTGCTGTCATAATTCCTTTAATTCACAGTGAAGATCATCAGCAAGTCAGTGAAATTTATGACAAATTACCTGTTAATAAAATAATTTGTCTGACCAGACTGTCAGCTCTTTCTGCCTAGATAAAAAGAGATTTCTGTGTCTGTCTCCTCACAAAAGAAGTTAGGTTCATCTAATATCATAAAGCACAAGGTAAAGCCACTACAGTTATAAGAATAAAACACAGTAGATCCAAAGGACCTACAAATGCAAATATTTTGACTGCCCTGTGTATTGCTAAAACCCAAGCAATTTCAGAAAGTGTCAGTTCTTTTATTGTGTCATTATCAAAACTAATACTTACTGACTGTCATAGAAGTATCTGATATTCTGCATGCTCCGTGCAACAGAACTGAAAATAGTTAAATATATGGGATTAAATTCCTTGTAAAGTATTCAGATGAGAATATCAAAACATTTACTGTTTGTACTATATTCTTCATGTTGTTGGAAGAACGATGGCACATATTCAGGCTCCCATGAGCTATATGCACCCCTAAGCTCCACTGATACCCCTGTGTGTTCTTTGGTGACAGAACTGTACAATAAATTACTTGGTTGTAGAAATGAAGCAAGTTAGCCTTCCATGTAAGTTTGAAGTGCCTGAGAAAAAACAAGACTGCAGCACAAATGTTTGTTCAGCTCCCATGGTTTTCAAAAACATTGACCTAAAAATGAGGAGTTTGCACTGGAAACAGCAGCCAAACCCCACAGCAGAACACAGCACACGCAGCGGTCGGACTGAGCGCTGCCCTTTGCATAACTGCGGGCTGGGGAAGTCAACATCTGTGATGCAAGATACATCCCTGGAAACACAAATGGCTTTGGCATATTTTAGGAAGAGAGAGACATCTCCTGGACGAACTGTAAATTTGCTTCTCACTCTTCTTTATGCTTAATAACACACAAAGAAAAGTTACAACAGTGTGCAATAAAGTTCCATATCAGATAAGAGGAGTTCTTCTGGTTCCATATTTTATGATTTCAAATGAATTTCAAAGAACTGTGTATTTGATATCAAGGGGAAAATAACAGTGTGTCTACAAAGAAAAGGAAAATGGGTTTTAGAATCCCATTTGGAATCCTTGGAAGGAAACACTAGGTCCATGCCCTGTCTGAATTACTTTGTCTCATGGCCAGCATTACTGCAGAACATGAGGGAAATATTAACATTGGGTCTGGAGTCAACTAAGGAGCAACCATGAGAAGCTATTCTGTTACGTGTGGCAATTACTGCAGAATTTCCAGAGATGTACAATTTAAAAGAATGAACAGGCGAAGACACAAGGACAATGAATGCAGAGTCATTGCTGATCGGTTGTGGATATCAAGGACTTGCACCCAGATCCCTGCCATCAGGGTTTAACAGAATTAAGTTACTGCACTTTAAGGACCCTCAAAATTCAAGCTGTCAAGGGAGACAGAGAGGCACATCAGCCTACCCATGTATTAGCTTGTTTCTCTTTGGTGCACCAGTGTGCTCAGTCCTCCTCCACTGACACCACCTCATCTTCACTAGGGCTGTAGCCTGGCAATCCTCCCTCTGCATTAAGATATTTGGTTAAGCATCTAAATCATAGTGTGAAAAATCTGAGCTTTTGCTGTCAGTCCAGAAACAAACACACAATACAGCTGCAGACAGCAAGTTACGGCACTTTCTTTGATGTTTAGGTTGATAATAATTTTTGTTTGTATTCCCTAAAGCCAATGATTAGATAAAAACACAGTAATACTAATGCAGTGGTATTCACACCACTCATCTGACCCAAGTGAATCTGGATTGTAGGGGAAACCGTTTGCAGTGAGTTCCGAATATTATAGTGGGAATAATTTATTAAGTAACAGCTTATTTTTCCAAGGACTTTCAAATTCATGCGCACTCTCAAGATTGCTTTGAAATTCTCTGTCTCTGGTCAAACTTCCAATCATGCTTCACAGCCTTGATTTGTTACCATGTTGTTCAGTGAGTTTCCAAGACACATCAGCTCAGTGCATTGGATACCACTTGTCTACTTGTGGCTCAAACCTCTCCAGTTTAGTCACCCACTATGCTTTGATCTTGGCACACACGGACACTTTTCAAAAGACTACTTAAAAAGTCACAAATGTATTGGCTGCAGAAGATGACTTTCTAGTATCTCTTGCCACAAAATGACATGACAGAATCAAGGCAATTTGTGAGGGACTGATCTCAAGGTGGTGTGCTACAGCCTCTGAAAATTATATCTGCTTGTTGACAGGGCAATTCCTGCCCCACCTGTAGAGCATCCTTGAAAATTCTGCTCCTGGATACCCCTGAGGTGGTACACCCAAGCAAGGGACTTTGGCCAGACCCTGCTGCCTGGTTGTGACCCAGACTCATGAAAATCCCATTTCTTACAGCTTTATATGCACAACCAGGCTTCAGCATAACCAGGGTATGCTGGGGAACACAAATGAGACACGTAATCTTTTTAAGAATCAGTCACAATATGGTTGGGCACTGGAACAGGTTCCCCAGGGAAGTGGTCACAGCACCAAGCCTGACAAAGTTCAAGAAGTGTTTGGACAATATTCTTGGGCACATGGTGTGACTCTTGGGGATGGTCCTGTACAAGGCCAGGAGTTGGACTCGATGGTCCTTGTGGGTCCCTTCCAACTCAGCTTATTTGGTGATTCTGTGGTTCTGTGACAGTGAGGGACAGTTCTTTGTGGGCACACGCTCTATATATATATATATATATACACATACACTACAGGACCGAGAGGGCACTACCTGCTACCAGAACTCCTTGCTTCCACTTTAGCACACCTCCAACCCTTCTCAAAGACAAGATTCATATCTCTGCAGTGCTCATTTTCCTTCTACTATAGAGCTCCCCATTCCTAATACTTCATGCACAATTCTTCCAGGACCTTTCTTGTTGCTACTATTTATCAGTCAACAAAGAAAAATAAAGATCTCATTCCTTATTCCTCTCCCCAGGACTTCAGTCCTTTTAGATCTCTTTAATAGTAAAAGTCCTAACAGCAGATTTGTTAACTGCAGTAATTGTCAGTTTGGGGTTCTTTTGCTAGAGGAATAGAAGTGTGAAGGGTATTGTAGTGATGCCTGTGGTTTGCTTTCTTGCATAACCATTTATCATTTGCACTTTATGATCTTTTTGATTAATGATTTATTCTACTTGGCTTGTAAAAAGTTGCAGCAGTTTCCAGATTTCATTCTGTATGTGCCATTAAATGTCATGCTGGCTTTCCATTTCTCTGCCTGATAATGAGGGATTATTGTAGCAAAGCCTCACTGTGAATTAATGCATTGGCCATATTGGCTTGTAATTCTTAACAGGCCTGTAAATGGAGCAATTTTGGGTTTCAAGGCTTTATGAGTGACAGGATATTTTTAAACATCATGTAGTCTGTGAGATAGTATGTATATGAGTTTAATAAAGCCATTACACTGGACTGCAGCATTTTCCTGATGGGTCCCTTCCAACTCAGCATATTCTATAATTCTCTGATCCTGGTTCTGAATAGTCAATTCCTTTTCCTCTCTCTGGGAACATACAATAAAAACTCATGTTCTGAAGATTCCAGAGTCAGTCCTCAATAGCAGAGGAACCGTTGCTTTTGGTGACCAAGAAGGATATTTGGTATTGCACAGAATGGAGAGCAGCAAGCAGATCTCATTGCTCAAAGTGCTGTCAGATCTCATCCAGATATGACAGAAGTTCAGTCATCAGAACCACCTAGGAACAGTAATGCCTCATAACATTTTTCTGCGAGGAGCTACATTAATCTCACAGTGTGGCTGTGACCCCAGTCTTTCACTCAGGTCTGTACGCTGGACTGACTGGTCTCCTGTGCACAGCTCAGCCTACTGGGCACAGCACCAAGTAATCAGGGTAGGCATTCTCAGTGCTTTCTTATTTTAATCCATTTCCCACGCAAGACTCTTTGTCCAAGTGTCCTCTTGGAGAGCAGGTAGACTGCTAACTACCTCTAAACTCAGAGTTTTGATTTCCCACTAGCTCTCTCAAAAACACTCACTGTGCACACACCTGGAGCCATCAGTCACTGGGTCTGGCAGACAAGGACAAGGGGCCTGCTAAGAGACACGGGCTGTGCAGGATGGTGGCTGTTTTGGCAGGTACAGGCAGGTGACACTCCAGAGGCACTGATGTAATTTCTGTCATCCACTCAGCAGCAGCAGGAACAGCAATGCTGTTAGACCCTCCTGTCTCCCTAGCAGGAGTGGCTGGCCCCAGCCCCTTGTCCTTGTTAAACTCAGGAGTCTGAAGCCAGCTTCATTCTCCCCATAGGCAAGCCCTGACTCATTATGTATAATTGAAACCATTCTAAGAACTATAGAGTTGCCCTGAGAAGTAGCCTGAAATATTTTACCAGTCACACTGAATGCACTTTTTTGAAGTGGTCCACCCAGTAATTTTGCAGTGGTGTTTCCTCTAACTGAGCTGATTCTTGGGGACAGGTTGTTCTCAAGGCTTGGCTCATTAATTTAATTTCATGGGGGAAAATGGTATATCACATATCATAGAAAGAGAAAATCTCTTTCAAATCTACTTTTGAACCTATTGCTTAACTAAGGAAATATTTTGTGGGAAAGTATTTCTTGAGACCTAGCACTTTCCCTCTAGGCCCAACAAAATCCCATCAGAGCTGATGTCACTCTGAATTGATAAAGTGCATGTTCAGTCATGCAGTTACCCATCACTGAAGCCTTCCTATCACTGGGTAAATCTCTGCACCATCTTCTTTAATCCTGCCTCATTGCAGTGAATCTGCTTTCCAGGGAGCACTTCATTTCTAATGGCTCTTTTCTGCTCAGTGTTAGGTACAAAGGATAAAGAGCAAGGGACACCATGAAGGAATACTTCCCAAATCCTGCTCTGGCCCAGATCTGAGAATCTGACAGGTTTTCTGGTGGATGTTAACTACTGCTATTCATTTCAAACTCAGAGAAACTGAAATAACAGTCTTCTACTTTTAAAATGCTCTCAGGGGACAGTGAAGAACAGTGTTCATCTCTGTGTGTCAGTCAGTGGCTCTCTATAATGTCTCTCCAATATCAGAATCAATGGGCTATTTCACAGCTGCAGAACCACACTCATCTAACAGCCCAGATGTGGGCTCACATTTCCCCAGCTACTGTGCCACAGGCAATCTTGAATTTCAGGCACAATGAATCAAGAGCTTATTTCTGAAGTTGAAAAGTCTTAGTTATTTTTTATAACTTAACATCACCTTAGAGCAGGAGTTTCTGGATATCCTTGACAAAATCTAAATAAAACCATGTGATGAAATATAGAAGAACAAATGTGATAGAAAGAAAAAGAGAAATTACCACAACCTTGAATTTGATACACAGAAACAATGCCAGACATCACCAGGAGTAAGAAATAAGAAGATATTTCTTTACATATTTGACATATTTCCATATATATTTATGTCTATGTTATACATAAAAGGATCCAAGATGTCCAAGTCATGGAAGAACCAAGAACACAGCAGTTACAAAAACATGCACTGAGAATCACATTGCAGAGCTGTATTTGTTTCTGTGCTGTGCTCCCCAGTGCTCCAGGCTTTTGACTGGTGTTCTAGTTCAGTTGAATGCTATATCCACACTCAGCCAAAGCAAATAAATCAAGCTGGGCCCAAGCTGCCTGTACAGAACCATCTGGAAGTCTCTTGAAGGTGTTCCCTTGTGGTCTTTTTCTTCTCTGGCTTTGTGCCAGGATATAAAGGATTACTGGGAAGATCACCTGCAATTCATGACATGGCACCTGAGCACACGCCTCCTGCAGACCACACCTGACCCTGCACAAAGCCAATTTACGTTTTTTCATCTGAAGAAAATTGAGCCAAAGACTGGATAAACTGTCTGTTAGTAATCATATCTGAACTATATGACAAAATACAATTACAGCTTCATTGATAGCCAGCAGAGGAGAGATGGAGCTGTTTAGAGGGTTTAGGTTTCAAAAGTGTTGGTACTTGCTAGTAACAATTTTATTGCTTACTTTCCCATGCTTGCCTCTGTCGACACAAAAGTCAAAAAATATCTGAACTCCTGGTAGCCTGTCTTTTTCAAGGATATTGAATATAAAGAAGCACATACTAAATCTCAGATGTAATGTAGCTCTAGCCCAGGTCCTAATCTTCCAAAGAATCAAATAGTTTTGAGATGAGAAATGCCACTTTCTAACTGAGCATGAAACTGCAGGTTTGAGTCCTTGATAAAATGTGACTATCCAGGTGTGTCAACATTTCCCCTCTGCCCGAGGCAGAACCTATCAGTTCGCAGTATCACAGCTGCCTGACTCACTTGCCTAGACAATAATATGTGTCATATTTGATTCAGTTGACATTCACAGTCACATTTCTGCTTCACTGCTTTGGACAGGCAACAGGATACCTTTGAACAGAAGTTATGACTTGTAGCAGTATATCTTTGCAGTTACTTGGCAATTTTAATACACAGTGTCAACAAAATTCTGTAGTGTACACAACAGAAAAAATAATTTCTTGTTTTCTCGAAGATTTGACTACATAGAATGAATCTTTCATGAGAGTTTCTAAGGTATCTCTCACCATGGTGTGTCAGTATAATTTAGGAATTATGACATAGGAATGAACTAAAGTAAAATCATCTCACAAACTGACAACTAATGCCTTCATATTGGCAATAACAGCCCCATCAGACGTGTCAGACATTTAATATTGTCACCAGAACAATCTCAACCAAGTTTAGTAGAAACATTGCAAACTCTCCATCCTGACATCTGGAGTGTCCCAAAAAAAAAAAAAAAAAAGACCTGAGCATGTAACAATTCAGTAGGATGAATTTACATCTCATTATGAGTCAAATCTGGGTGTATTTTAGCAGCTTTCTTTAAAGGGGGCACTGGTATTAATGTCTACACGGTGAAAGACGTGCTCCCTCTATTCCTTACAGAAAGAATGATGTCCACAGGATATTAGGAACTTTGACCACTACAGAAACCTGTCAAATAACCCCTTTTGCCAAATGATAAAAAAAAAGGCAAAGACTTTCCATTTCTTTTTCAGGTGAAGACAAATCTGGGAGCCCAGGAACACCGAGATAAGATTGATCTCAAGATGTCTCAGAGCATTTGGGTTAGAAATTTGATTTATCATAAAATGGTTGGATTGGAAAGGACCTTAAGGATCGCCTAGCTCCAACTCCCCTGCCATGGGCAGGGACACCTTCCACTAGACCAAGTTGCTCAAAGCCCCATCCAGCCTGGCCTTGAGCACTGACAGGGATGGGGTATCCACAACTTCTCTGGGCAACTTGTTCCAGTGACTCATCACCCTCAAGGTAAATAATTTCTTCCTAATATCTAATGTAAATCTACTTTCTTTCAGTGACATTACTCCTTGTCTTAATACTACACGTCCATTAAGAAAGTCCCTCTCCATCTTCCTTGTAGGCCTCTTTAGGTACTGGAAGTTGCTCTAAGGTATCCCTGGAGCATCCTCTTCTCCCCAACTTTCTCAGCCTGTCCTCATAGGACAGCTCCACCCCTCTGGTCATCTTCATGGCCTCCTCTGGACCTGCTCCACCAGGTCTGTTGCGGTGGCCCAGCCCACATGGGGGCTGGGTGACATTCAGTGGGTGGATTTTCCAGCCCGGGAGTCCAACCCCACGGGCGGGGTGGACTACTGAGGCTCCATCCCACTGGGTGTCAATCCACCGCAACTCCATCCCTCATTCTGGCAAGTTCTCTGTTCATGTTATCCCTATTGGTTCACTGTTTTATACATATTTATAACCTTATGTTGCATATGTATTATTATCCAGAAAGTTCTGTTAAGTTTGGTTTACCATTGGTTTGTTTGAATATGTTCCTCCCCTGTCTTACCCTAATTCGTTCATGTCAACCCCTCGTCATTCCCCTATTGGTTTTCCCTTTTGTCTCCTCCCTGCACTGCCCCCGTTTAAAAGGGGGGTGCAACGGTTTTTCCCGGACTCTCTCTGGGTTGCCTCCCCTTCCAGCTACCTACCCTCGGACTTTCCCTCTTCAAATAAACTGGGATTGAAGGCACCAAGGAGTACCTCCTTCTTCTTTGCCCTCGTGTTGGTTGCTAAGCAACCATCCGCGCGCCGCTTGCTCAAGTTGTGAGCCTGTCACGGGCAGTCTGCAGTCGGCTCCTTTGCTGCCTCGGCCGGAGCCTTGCAGCCGTCGTCTGTCTGGCCACCGGGCGGCCAGAGCGCAACAGCGACCACGCTGCACAGGTCCATGTCCTTTCTGTGCTGGGGACCCCATAGCTGGACACAGCACTGCAGGTGGAGTCTCATAAAAGCAGAGTAGAGGGGCAGAATCACCTCCCTTGTCATGCTGCTCACGCTGCTTTTGATGCAGCCCAGGACACGTTTGGCTGTCTGGACTGCAGGAGCACACTGCGAGCTCATGCTGTGCTTCTAATCTGTCAACACCCCAAGTTCTTCTTCTCAGGATTGCTTTCAAGCCATGCTCCACTGTCGGTGATTGAAACACGGACCCAGACCAGCAGGGAATCTGAATCGTTTACTCAAAGAAATGAGCTGGGTTTATATACTTTTCCAAGGCATAGTGTTTCCTTACATGGTAATTCTCACTACGTGACCTATCCCATGTTGCCACATCAGCAGCACACTTTCTGAATGTCCTTCTATGGGGTGATCACACGTTCTTCAGCCGTCTGTCAGCTTCTGGCAGGCTCCTCTCCATAGGGGTCTGCTGTGTGACAACTCCTCCCGCCAGGGTCTGGCAGAGACAAGCCTCTCTGTGCCGCCGTGTGCTCCTTTGTGCTGCCATGTGCTCTTGCAGGCACATCCCACAGCCTGTAACCCAATTCTATCTTATCTTTCCCCATACTCCACCCAGTATGTACCTGTACTTGGGGTTGCCCCAACCCAGGTGTAGGACCTTGCACATGGCCTTTTTGAACTTCATGAACTCTGCACAGGCTCACCTCTCAGGTGGTGGTGGCTTGGTGTCGATGGCAAACTTGCTGAGTGTGCAGTGGATCCCACTGTCCACATCACCCACAAAGATATTGAACAGTGCCAGTCCCAATACCAACCCCTGAGGAACAGCACTTGTCACTATCTCTACTAGGACATTTAGTAGCTTCTATCTTGTTTTTAATGCTAACAGTCTGAGGAGCAAGGATGGGAATGAAGGTCTCTTTGGCATGAACCTGATGCTATTGGCAGCATTTCACCATGACTCAAGCAAGACTGAATATTTAAGATGCTCATTTGAATTTAGGTGATATCTGCATATTTAAACTTCTAAAGGTTGAACAGAGAATAGAAGACAAGTCTTTCTCCTCTGGAGTGTGCACCACTTGGTCAGTATATCAGTGTCAGGCACAACCCAGCATTTTAAAAACAGTAAGTCATTCATCTAAATCCAAACCTCTGATTTAGACCTCAAAGTGCAGGAAATGCATTGGATTTACCAATGACAGTCTCATTGAGACACCTAATCCATAATCCAGGGAACAGATGGACAGCCTCTTTCCTGTCTGCTGGTCAGTTAAGATATCTGTCCACCAACTGAATCTACTAAGACTGTTTCAGACAATTAATTTCCCAGCTGTGACAGCAACATAGCCAGCACTGCACAATTCTGCTGTGAAAGCGGGACAGATACAATTCAGGGAGATCTTAGTTAAGCCAACAAACATTAGCAGAAAAAAAAGATGAAAGCTGCTTAGCCACTACTACACAGATCTTAATGCTAAGGTTCCCTCAATCAGAAGTCACACCTAGGCCCCTGGAACACATCTCTCAAACTTATCGTCAAGATATATGTGGCCTTTTTTATTCTCCCCATACTTCATTCAGCATCCAAACTTGGATGAAGCTGTGTTTTCATTATGCTGGACTCCTTTCTATTTTCTTTCCAACCTTTGTCTTCTTTTCTGCATTGAGTTCAGCCAAAATTCACTATAAGCTACAGTGTTATCAGCTGGGGAAAAGTCATGCGGTGTAAATGTGTTGATGGTTCTGGTGACTGTATCACATTACAAATCGATTTGCTTCACTCATGGATTTGAAAAATTATAGCATCAAGTCTAAAACCACTACTGTCAAAGACGTCCTTGAGAGGCATGTAAATTTCCTATGCACTTTTACAATGTTCTTAGTCACAAAATTATTTCAAACAATGCTAAGTACATTTTGCATCTTACGTGGTACTTCAGTAAGATGCTAATTATTTGGTAATTATTGTTTGCTAATTATTTGCTAATTATTTGCTAATTATATTATCACAAACTCAGCCTTCAGACTTTTGTGCCATTTTTTGTTCACAACTGTAAATCTGATCATTGTCCACCAGCAGTGGGGCTGTGGCAGAAAATGTCACTGCAGTAAATTCATTATTTGCTATTTTCCTTCAGTCTCTGTGAAGCACTTACCTGTCATCTCCCGCTTTAATCTGTACACTGTCTACAAAAGCGAGGAACTCTGCTTTGGGATCATCTTTTTGGTTTCATTACTTTGTATTTCTTCACAGTGCCTAAATTTGCTCTTGGTTGTATTCTATTTCCTTCTCATTTTCCCACATTCTACCCAAGTTTCAGTGTCAGGAACAAATGCATACAGTATTTTTTCTGTTTCTCTGAATTCAAGCACATTCTGAACAAAAATACTCATACTATACCTTAGAAAGTTTTGTGCCTGGCATTTCCAGCTGGCTTCCCCTACAAATTTCAGTGGCACCTAGAGCTGCTGGGACTGCAGAATCAGGAAAGGGCAACATGCATTTAGCCTGATGTGGCTACAGTGCTAAGTAGGAGAGCTAAACAAGCTGTTTAAGATAGCTGCCACTACACTTGACACTAATAATGAAACCTCATGAAGGCACTTATCTTTGCTAAAACTGTGCCTGTTTCCCTACCACCATGCAGTAAAGGAACGTGAACCTTCTGAAATACCAAAACCAAAAGTTTCTGGGTCTCTCCTTGCACTCCCATGGTAAATGGGGGACAGGGAATTATTACAATAGATTTCCAATGAATTGTTTTACCAAAATATCTTACATGCTTTAGAAATTCTCTTTCCACCATGGTCAATATGACAAACTGACTGAAGTTTACTTCTCTCTGTTCCTGTTTCTCTGCCAAATTCAAGCTGTGTGATATGCACTTAGGACGTCTGAGAAATGCTTAGAAATATTATCATATGTTTGCATGATCCCTTAGAAAAAACAGAAATATATGTTATAATGTAGTCCTTTACAATTTCAGCATATTCTTCAGAGAAAATACACATCAGTATGTTCATTCGTTTCAGTTTTTCTCTTCCTACACCATTTAACGCAGTTAAAAGCACCACTGGTTTTTGCAGCAACTCCAGTAGGATATATATACAAATTTATCCCCAGTGTTTCCCCACAACACACGTGGTGAAACGGCCCTATCAAAATTTTGTTCCCTTTCCAGCTATGTCTGTAAAAGTTCTCTACAGGCAGGATTAACAGAACTGACTCAAGTTCTCCCACTTAAATCTGCCCTTTGTGCTTTGGCATACACTTGCAGTTTGGATCTGGGTTTGTCAGACAAAGGAGTTGTACATATTCTGGCCCTTTATGTGAGCCTGGTATGTCTGGACTGAAAATCACAAGGGGAATTAGTGCCTGTATTCTTATGAAGAAATTGTGAAATTCTGGGCAAAGTTTTTCTCCCATCCTGTCTTGTCAGTTGGTGTTACCAAATGAAGAAGAACTGCAAAAAGAAGCCTGTATAACTTTCCAAAAGAGGGGAAAAAAGTCTCAAAGTCCGGGATGAATTTAGAACATCTGCAACAATCCAAGGAGGCCAGGTATAAGCCGAAAGGAAGGCCATAGAATGACTTATACTTCACATTGTTGCTGCAGAGGACAAAGAAAGCATGTCCCAGCAGCTGGCATTGTGAAGAAACGAGGTCACAGATTTCTGCTCATATTCTGGTGGACTCCAGGAAAGGACTTTCCTAACAGTCCATGTCAAACAGAAGATCCCAGGCAGGTCACAGAGCTTGAAATGGAAGCTTAGCAGCATGCCTGCACTTTCAGAAATCACAATAAAAGCACAGTCTTTTATAAAAGCTCTGCCCCAGCTGGGCAGTGAGTTAGCTGGACTCAGGATTTGTTATTCATGCCCATAGCAGCCATTCTCCAAGCAGCAGTGGATAGCATGTGGGAGGTCACTCTTGCTTCCCAGGTGGCCTCTGAGCTGTTTCTGGCGCAGTGGCGAAGCATCAGCTAATCTTCAAGCTGTGGCACTTCCCGCTGGTGGAAGGTCAGGTGGGGAATATTTTGGAGGATTCAGAAAGCCATTTGCTAACTACATTTGTCAGGAATTTCTAGGGTGTAAATTCCCCCCAAGACATGCTTTTTAAAAATACCACAACTTTACAAGAAGTGATAAAGTCATCATAGAACAGAACCCAGATGCAATGGTATGCCCAGAGGTGTAGCACAGCATGGGCTGCAGGCACCAAACACAAGCAAAATACTTGGACCTGTGTACCATTATAGCAGTACAGTCAATAGTATATATGAATATAAATTAATAGCTTCAGCCATTTGTCCTAAACAAATGAATTGTTAGCTGTCCAAGTGCAAAAACAACAGCAACTATAAGGACAAGATGAGAGTGATACAAAACAATAGGCTGGAAGAAGAAGACTAATGGGATGTGGATTTTATCCTTTCCTTTATAAACATAGATGTGTTGGAACAGGAAAAGTGAGAATGGCACCTTCATATAGGGAGTTCCACCTAGAATGTGTGAGATGGGAGTGGTGTTTTTTGTAGCAGTACTGCAAGGCAAAAATTTAATTTGGTGGGGAAATTACAGGAAATGACAAGTTTTCATTCTTTATGGGTAATTATGTTTTAGTTCTAACTTCGTGATTTGGAGTAGATTTTACTTTTCACGGGAATCTCTGCAGTTAATGTTCCCACTCTGATTAAAAAAAAATTACACTGGAAAGTAAATAAATAAGTGGAGTCTTGTTTAACTATACACTGAAGTACCACAGGGAGACTGTTCCCTGTGATTAATGGGTTTTGGCCTGATGAATAATTCCATTAAACCACTTATCAGCACAACTCACTGTCACTTTTCTCAGCACTGGTTTCAGATGCATATGCAGACTAATTGCCATGTAGAGCCATGGCTTGTGGTGCAGAAACTGAGGCTGTCTAACCCAAATCAGAAATTTCCATCTAATTTTTACGTCTAATTTTTAAAGAAAAATCTCACTGTCATGAAAACCCTTAAGGTCCTATGGAAAATGTGTTTAGAAAACTATAAAGAACTTTTTAATCCATTTTTTGCACAAGAAATAAAAAGTTTAAAAAGGATCCTCTACCCACTATATGGAAAACAGGAAATTAAATATTGGCCACAAGACATTTTTTAGAGTTTTATTGAAGTAAGAGTTTTAACAATGTGTTTAACTGTGTAACACATTCAGCAATTGTTACCATGAAGCTCCTGCTTTTCTGCACAGCATTTGCTACCCCCACTTTAGAAGTCTCCACATCACAGGGGGTGTAAATGTTCTTTTTAAATTTAAATTCTGCTTATTAAAAGCTTCAGAATTGCCAGGAGAGCCACTGTGATGAAAACCCTCTTAAATATTTTTCCAAGAAGATTTACAACCTGCATTAGACACAGCACTCAGCCATAAAATCAAGAGAAATGTGCAGACCTGACACACTTCCTCTGTGCAACAGAAATTAAAATATATATCCCATGAATGTTGTCATAGTAACATGTGGGAAACATTAAACGAAGTCAACATGATGAACTGGTATAATTTATATTTCTCTAAAATCTTACCCCACACATCGCTCATAAATCATCCAGTGTGAGTCTGTATTACAGAGATGTTCAACTTTCCATCCTCTAGTCATATTGTTCCAACTCACAAAATAAGTGCTGGAAAAAATGGCTCAGCATCAACTGGGTCTTAAAGTCTGCTCAGTAATAGAGATACACAAACGTAAAAGCAAAACCAGAAAGGCTGATACCAGTTTTATGGTGTTCACATGTACATGCAAGGGAGCTTCTGCAACAGGGGAACTCAAAACCTGCAGCACTTGAAGCCTAGGTAGGCAAATCTTTCCCAAATGGCTTAGCTAAATGATTGGTTCCTTTAGAAAGCTTTGGTCTAATTAGCTGTTCAAGACTTTCCTATTTCAGGAAAGCCCTGTGGTTTACTCACCTGGAAAATGAAAATAAAAAATAAGTCAAATGACCTATAGCCTCAGCTTATAGGGAGTTCCATATGGTCCTATAAGTTCAAAATCAGAACACTGACAGGATCAAGCTGGAGTCTGTAATGGTCCCCCCTGAAAGTAAAAGTCTGCTTCCCATTTTTGTGCCCAAAATAATTTAGCACAATTTAATTTCAACGTATTTTATAGTCTATATTGACAGTAAAATAGCTCTATACAGTTATTTTACATAAAGACTACTTCCTAGACTATCAAGTGAATAAAAGATTTTAAAATATCCAGCCATTATTTCCCAGGCTGTAACAGTTCTTAAAAAACAGTCAAGCACTTGACACATATACAGAAATAATTGAAATGCTTTTTAGAGGATACTTTGGATATTATGTGATGTGTAATAATAGCTATGACATTTTTTTTTCAGTTCCGAAATCACTGTGGGGCTAAAAAAAAAAGAAGAAAATAATACCACCACAGATACAGGGAAGTATTATAAAAGGTCTTCCTTAATCCAGCTGAATTGTTCAAAGCTGAGCATGAGTCTCCAAACTCACCTCAACCCGCTTGAGTTAAGGTAATTTTTCAGAAACAGAAGGGATGTGGGCAGTGGGAAAGGCTCTGGGCTAACCTCCATCGGAGCAAGTCGCTTAGCTATGGAGTACCTGCAACATGGAAATGCCGTGGAGCTGCTGAGCAGGCGCTGGGCCAAGGGAAGGTGAGGACAGCCCAGGCAGATACCGGGTCAGGAGAGGTTGGCAGCAGAGTCATACCAGTTTTGGCCCAGGGGTATCTGGGGCATTCACACCAAGCTGTGCAGTGAGCTCAGGTATGATTTTGCAAGGAAAGGAGACACCCCTGAATTTTCTTTAAAATGGGAGAGGACAGGACAATCCTATAAATCTGTCCAGAGCAACAGAGGTTATGCTGCTGCTTGCTTGTGGCGCCTGTGGCATTCAGTGTATCCTGAATGCACAGACACTCCAAAAGCCATCCCAGGATTTTCTGAGGGTTCATCTAATTTGGGTGGGAATTTGAACACTGACCTCAGCAGGACCAGGAGTTTTCTTGTGCAGAAATCCACAGTAGTCAGATCAACACCTATTTCATGTAATGTCCTTTCTACAATAGTGGCCATCAGCAAACTTTAAGAAATGTTTATGGATATAAGAGTTTACGAGTATAAGAAGAGTACTCGTAAAGATACTCCCTCCATTGCAGTGATCAATTTTCTGAGTAAAACTTTAGTATTCTTGAAGAAGTTTTAGCTTAAGTTTGTAATAGTAAATGTGACTGAATATCTTTAGATTACCTTAAAGGACGTTTTCTCATACAATATAAGGATTGAAAGAAGTCAAGGAATATTTTTGAAAAAGTCCTGAGCAAGGTATCTCAGGCTTTTAAACTTAAGTTTAACATAACTTTGGTCTTTCCAAAAAAAGCCTATACTAAAATAATCTCTAAAGTAATTTTACCATTAAATTGCTACACTTCTCAACAGAGAGACCTATATTTCTCTTCACTATATTCTTTTGAAGTTTACAATATAAATTATTTCTTCTGGCTCAGTGTATTAAAAAAAAAATTAAAGTAACTATAAGCCTTCCTTAGGCTTTTCAGTAGCATTCTATTAATATGACTTTAATTTTGTGGACAGTCTTTCATAAAGGATTACTTGTGCTGTAGAAGCACACAGTTCTGCTGGCTTTTTGTCTTTTTTTAAAATGAGTTCTTTATGCAATGTCTCTGAAGAGTATAGCACTTCACACAATATTTTATACAAAAGTACAGTTTTTTCATGTGCTGCTTGACCTATGTTCTCCAAAAGACCCATCTTTTCCTGGCAATCCATGCTGAAATAAAATTATTTCCTGTGAATTTACTTATGTTGAAATCAATTAACCACAGCACTTTTCTACCTATAAAGATGAAAATCCTAGAAGACCACATCACATATACATGATGGAAAATGTTAAGCTATACTAATTTTTATCATCTAAACTGCTTTGCTTTATTTTGAATGCTTGTGTCCATTTTCAACAGGTTTACAGCACTTTTTTTTTTTCCATCAGAAAGAAACAGAATTATGAAATTCTAATTGTAATTCAACTGGATATATTAGAAAAAATAGTGAAATGTAAGGCATCTAATCACTGGGATCTTACCCCTTGTTGCAAAGAAACCACAGAGTTTGGGGAATGTCCAGCCTTAAAATTAATGACTGAGTGTGATCCACAGAGAAATAACTTTAACCACAATTTGGCTAGACCTTAAAGCCTGCATTTTTATTGGTTTTGGCATCTGGAACCTTATTTCTAATGGATTCATATCCCTTGAGGTAAGCAGTGAAAGAAAGGTGGCTAGTCCTAAACTTGAATGTTTTGTGGTTTCTCTGCTTTCTTTTCTGAGATTTCAATAGCATTAATTACAGTGTAAGCAGAAAAGTCAATTGTCTTACAGTCTGACAGCACTTGGGTTTGTTCCCAAGATGTGCTAAGAAGAAATTACATTCAAATGGGACTTGTTCCAACTCTGACAACAGCCTTGGGATCAACACTGTAATGGCTTTTGGCTCTCACTTCCCTTGAACGTGGCTTGTGTAGGCTCAAAGGACCTGTTGAACACAAGACAATCAGTACCTGCAGCAGCCATTGAAATGAATCAGATGCAAATGAAGAAATCAGAGTAGTATAAAACAACTAATCTGGTCAAGCCTTGACCTTCTCTTCCAGATGGACAGCAATGCAGAGAAGGTGGTTACTGCAGGTAACCACCATGCTTTGTTTTCTATGTCATTTTATGTAGCAACATGACCATGAAAAGGTCAAGGAGAGCTTTGAGACCAGTATCTTACCCATGAGAAGTGGACTGCAACCGCTGAACCAACACACAGGGAGATCAGTGGACCTCTGAGCCAACCCTGGCACTGGATGGATGAAGTTTTTTCTTTCTCTATAGCAAACAGAGACATGTAAAACACAAGGCTTGGTGCTAATGGGACTCTTCCCCCAGGCATATGTGTGTCATTCCCACTCTTAAGGTGGGAATTCCTAAGATTCCTAGATGTTTGTGGTCAAAAGGAATGACAAGTCAGAAGGTCAACAAAACCTTTCAAAGTTTTATTAGTAAATTATACACTTGGCATGGATTGGTATGTTTAACATAATTGGCATGTTAGTCCCTTATCTCCTCATATAAGGAAATATAATGAACAACCCATGGCTTGTCTCATATTCTCTGGTGAGAAACAGGCACTTTTAGGGCATTGCTCATTGATTCAGATGCCAGTTTAGGATGGGATGCAAAAAAAAATTACTATTCACAAGTGCTGCTTACTACAAATTTGTATTTAATACTGCCTTTAACACATAAATCCATAAAGAAAATCAGACCGTGATCTGTGCTTACATTCATTTACTCACGTACATCTCTGTTGGGGTTGAGGAATCTCCCCCAGACTTCCCAGCAGGTGTTGTGTGTAAATTTTAGAAAATACATCTGGAAAACAGGCTCTTTTAGGTCTGGTTTTCACCAGCAGGGAAGTCACGAAAGTTGTAGGCAGGGGGTTAGAGTGACTTGGAAGTATTAGGGTGTCTCTTGTAGAAGATATATAGAATAAAATCTTGCAGGAAAAGTCAGCAGGATAAATTCAGGGAGCTGGCAGTTAGCATTGTATAGGAATACATGTAAAGGAAAGAGAAAATTAGAAGCATTGAAATAAGGTATCCTGAAGCAAAGACAAAAGCAGAAAAGGCAAAGGAAACAAAAGAGACACTCAGAGGTTCTCAATAACTCAAAGAGGAACCAAACAGTAAAGCACAGCTCAAACGTCTAAAGACAGGGACAAAGCAGAAGCACACAAAGACATGAAAATCAACACAGATGCAATTAGCAAGTAGGGTAAGAAGAAATATGTATCTATTAGATAGTCTGAGGAAGGTAATGGAAATGGTATTGCTACCCTCAGAAAAAGGAAAAGCCAGGAACAGAAGGTATCAGGAAGCAGTATCTGTATGGCTTGACCTGCACAGCTGGCTCTCACCAGACAGCAAACCCATGGTCAACCACTGCAACTGACCTGGCGACAGATTACGGAAAGAGTAAATCAGAGAGAACTCAGATAATTGAAGATTACCAAGATAAATTAGATTCACATGAGTTATGAGTGATAAGGGAGGAACACACAGCTGCCTCATCTGTGCTCTGAGCTGACCCATCACACAGCACCTGCAGCCTCAGAGGCTCCATATGGTGATCAGCTTGAGCTGTGAGTCCAAAACCAGAGACCTAACCTGAGAAACATGCCAACCCTCCTCCTTCTTCTTATCAAATACCCAACAGGAAAAGCATGAATACCTCTCTTCTGGTTAGTTTTACCTTGGTTCAAAAATTCAAAGTTAAGTAGAGCTTAGAAATAAAAAATATCTCTAAATATCTTTACTTTCTAGAAAGCTAACAATTTACACCATCATATACATTCTGGGAAAGCTGTCTTCAAGACATTCGCATTAACCATCAATTTGAATACTGTTTATTGTTTAGAAATGCTAGGTCTTTGTGCATGTTGTCTTTAAACAGGAAACATTTCGTTGCCTGTAACTGGTTCCTATTAAAAAAACACCAAAACACAATACTTCACCCTTGCTAATTTAATACAGTGGGTTTTTTTTAAATCATGTTGTTTTTTCTAGAATGAATTTTCTGAGTCTGCACTAGCCTTCTACCACATGCCCTAGCTAGAACAGGCCAGAAAAATTTTGCTCAAATTCATTAAAAAAGCTGAGGTTTGACTGAAATCCTCCAACTGAAATCCTTCAAGTTTCTTAGGCTCTTGGTAGACCTCAGGCAACTGTCCCACAGAAACTTGCGTGGTTTCAGAGAGTAATGGCAAGGACTCAAGGTTTCTACAAGAAGCTGGAGAGACTCAGGCATGTGCATCTCCCCAGCCCTGCCCTCCAGAGCCAAGGCATGGGGCTGCTTGCCCTTGGAGACCTTGGACCCTCCTTGGGTCTCCAGGGTAGGTGGGAGCCCCTCGGCCATGGTCTCTGATGCCTTAGATTTTAACTTTTATGTTTTCAAATTCTGTACTGCTTAGTGTAACTCTGAAGTTCCTTGTAGCCTGTAATTCCTGCTCTCTTGTACTAGATAGACATAACAAAGCCTCTCCAGGCTTTGCCTTCAAGGACAGCCAGGCTGTTCTAGGCCCAAAATGTGTAAACCAAAGATTCTAAGGGGAGGCAAGCTGAGGGGAATTACATCATTAAACTGGAGCTTTAATTGGAGAATTAACCCTGATATGCAAATGAACCAAACCTATAAAAGTGTGCAGAACTCGTGACCTGTGGTCCACCTTGGGGTCCATTTTTTGGAAGCAGCCTCTGGCTCCCTCAGGGTGTACCTTGAAGGCCCTTCAAAAAAATACCTATCTTTATTCCCTTACTCTTGTCTAGTCTCTGTTTCTAGGTAGCTGGAGGAGGCATCAGTCCCTCGAGTGGTGCCTCTGGGATGAGAGAGGGAAGTGCTGTGAATTCGGCTGCCTGGGAACCATGAAGTCCTGGCTCCAGCTGCAGGTCTCCACCTTCCCATGTTCAGAGGGCAGAACCAGAGTGCTGAAGCTGGAAGTAGCTGCACAAGCTCTGCTGGTCCATTCCAGGAAAGGAAATCAATTTCTTGATCTTAAAACTTCACAGCCTACCATACCAGCCTTAAAATCAGAAGACGGTGATCCAGGAATCAGGGAGTGTTTTGTCCTGCCCAGGGAATTTGGAGGGCAGTCAATCTGGAGACCTCTGGAGCCTGTGCATTCAACCAACACTCCTTTCTTGGCAGTGGGAAAAGAAACAGAAACACAACTTTCTTTCACACCATGGGATCTCTGTGAGCAATTTTTAGGTTCAAAGTTCCAGCTCATTTGATACTTTCAAGCAATAATTATTATTGTCTGCCAGCTTGAAATTCTGTAATTTGTCCAACTTTGGATAAACCCGAATTGATGTAATACCTGATGACTGAGGACATGTAAGTGACAAAATATATCTAGACTGACAATGTTCGGGTCATTCTGAAGGCAGTGGATAGTGCATATGGTCAGAATCATGTCTACTAATTTTCTTGAAGCAATGGAAGGCTGGTAACAATAAATTGGGGTCTTCAAAGGGCACTGAAATTATTTAGAGGGCTTTTTTTCCACCCCTCTTTCACTTTTAACATCTATTCACAATATTAAGTGTCTAAGTGGATACAGAAACCAAATTATGTGCCAGAGTTCATCTACAGCACAAGCAGCAGGCAATTTAGATTACCAATTTGGTTATTACTAACAGTGCAAAATTGCTGCAAATGAGGCAAAGTAAAAATACTCTCACAGACTTTTCCATTTTATTCCATTTCCTGCATTTATTTTGGAGATGAATTCTGCTGTGTTTATAGCTGATTCTTATGGATAATTATATACTGCCAATATTTAGTTTCATTATTTAGGCACAAATCCTTCTAGCACTTATGCATAAGCATAACTTTATTAATTTTGAAGTTCCACGGGATAACCCATTGTACATGAAAGCAAGCATATGAATAAATCTTCATAGGATCAGAGCCTTAAGTTGTACAAGGAGAATTAGATGTTAGCGTAATCTATTGCTGGTTTAGTGAATGTTAATTTCTTCCCAAAATACCAGATGTGAGGAAGAATGCCCAAAGAACAAAGCAGACATGACATCATCTAACTGTCATTGTAGAAAAAGCAGCATGCATGGAAAAAAATCCAACACGTGGCAGATATGGACAATTTGATTTAATCTTTTTGCAAAACCAAAGTAAAATGAATGTAAACTATAGCTAAATAGACAACTCATTAGCCAGTGCACCAAGTCCATTCTTAAACAATGGCAGATTGTTTAAGATCAAAATTTCTTCTCTTAAAAGTGAATTTCAATTTTCCAAATAAAACCAGTTTATTTCAAACCAGGATGATATCTTGCCCAGAGCAGGTCACACATATTTTAGTGATCTGGCAGCCCAGTTGTCCCCAGACAGCGCCACTTCACCCTCCTGACTAGGAGCAAAGGAAAATGCTTCTGTTTAGAAGTCATGGGGCCACCTTGAACCCCTCTACAATCAGCCTCAGGTCCCTCTTTACAATTTTTCCCCACCCAGTAATCATTGGAAGCATCCACTTTTCCTGAAGACCAAGCTGAGCCCAGCATAGGGGCTGAGCCCTGTATGCCTAAGAGAGTCAGCCACGCTGCAAGTACACCTCTCTGAACAAAAAGTACTTGAAAATGCTTCCTCTATTTCTAAAACCTAACTGGAATGAAAATATTTTTATTTGACATTAACTTAGGATTTCAGAGGAGCCTGATCAGGTTTCATGCTATTTGCGCTGAACAAATAGCAAAGTTGCCACTGAATTCATGAGTGCAAGACCTGGCCTGAGGAGCCTCTGTGCTGTAAATCACAAAGGAACAATGCAGCTATTACCCTGTATTTCTTTTCAAATGTTTTTTTATTTCCTATTTTAATTAATGAGTTGACCAATCTGTCTGGTGTACTTTTCTTAAATCCATTATTTAGTCACTTGATTATATACCAAAAAGGTGAATAGTGACTGGTATTTCCCAGCTGAGATTTCAGCTAAACTTTCTTCATTTTAAATTTTGCAGAGCTGGGCAATATTTCATAGCATTTTGGAATTGAGAAATAAAAAGGACTGTATTGTTGTGATAAGGAAAATATCTGTTGAAGCCTTCCAGGCATCCAAAGTTGTTTGTAGCTCTTTTAAGTCTTAAATAACAGGCCTCAGTAAAAGTAGAGATTTAAATTGTTAATATAATTAAGGCACCAAGGGTTTAGTAACAGTCAGAATAAATTCCTGTGAACAATGCAAAAGAGGTTTAAAGCTTTTATTTAAGAGATGCATTTTAAAAGACTTATTTATACCTGAAAGTTTAACCTCTATCATATTGATGTTATTTTTTTTCAGTTTGGAAAAACCTTTATTCACTACAATAAACATTTAGAGGCTCATGTGTATATGCATGTGATTACATTGAGGGCAAAGCAAAGATGGCTGGAGTTGGAATTACAGTTCCAGCCTGTACCCTGCTGGGCAGATCTGCAGGGAGTTTGTGGTGGAAGCTTGTTATAATTCTGGCTGGGGGATTGCACCTGGATCAAGAGAAATATTTCTTCCCAGAGAGGTACAGATAACCCAGGGACACCATCCCAAAACCTGGTCCCAGTTTGCACCCTCCTTGGACACCTGGCTGTCTGGGCCCTCAGTTCTGATGGTCACCCTTCCTGCAAAAACACAACTGAGTCTCAGGCAGACTTCATCTCAATGTGAAAGCCAAATTTCGTCCAGTTTTCTCCTTCTCTAACTTTATGTCATCCCAGATGAAGACTTTGCTGTCCAGCAGTGCCCACCTCCTCTGAGTACACACCTGGCCATAGGCAAGGGGGTGCAGTGAGCACAATTTCGTCCAGTTTTCTCCTTCTCTAACTTTATGTCATCCCAGATGAAGACTTTGCTGTCCAGCAGTGCCCACCTCCTCTGAGTACACACCTGGCCATAGGCAAGGGGGTGCAGTGAGCACAATTTCGTCCAGTTTTCTCCTTCTCTAACTTTATGTCATCCCAGATGAAGACTTTGCTGTCCAGCAGTGCCCACCTCCTCTGAGTACACACCTGGCCATAGGCAAGGGGGGTGCAGTGAGCACATCTGAGAGCACCGTCCCCACAAAAAAAGTGTTGCAATAAACAACTTTCACAGAGTTCCTGTGCTGTCCATCCTATCAAGGGCTGCCTAAAATAGCGGCCTCCCATTCTGAGAATCATTTTCATTTCTCTTTGGCTTGTTTTTTAATTTCCAAATACTTGCAGAGATGTTCCTGTCCTTTGGGGAGGAGGCCTGGGCACATGCAGCTGCTGTGAACACATTACACCTGTAAAGGATTTGCTACCTCTGTTTAAATGAGCAATTTGACAAAGCGATTCTTTTGGGGGTTCTCTGAAGTTAATGGGTGATTTATTAGTTACTACAGCAGCAGCAGGATCAGGCCTTTTGTCTTCATCAGGCATGTCATCTATCTTTACATGAACAGGCTGACAGGAGAGGAATTGAAATTTCACAGTCTGTGATATATTTAGAGATTGTTTAGATTGCATTAGGCTATGGAAAATACTGTGCTGACCAAGATAATCATCCTTCAGATAGTGATCTAACCCCTGTCTGCTCAAATTTGTTCTTCCAAATCACACTGCCTGCAGCTACCTACCACTGTCTTAGAGTAATATTGTAGTGACACTGCTGGGATCCTTGGTTTTTCCCCAGTGGAAATCAACAGTGAAACACGAGCTAATTCCAACAGTGAAGGATTGTGTGCTCTGGATATCATTTTCAGCCCCACATTTCCCATTAAAATGGGTGCATGTTTTAAGCAGCAATGCTGAAAATCAGACAGTAATATCCCACCTTAGCTTAATAATACATTGTTTAGGTTTTTTAGGGGTGTAGGAAGGAGAATACATCCACAGAAATCATACCTACAAGGCTATACAGCACTACCTAGACTAGCTCTGAACAAATTAGTGGGAGTGATCAGGGAATGTGCCAGATTCCAAAAACATTGTCACAAGGGTAACATACATGTACCCAACAGAGTTACGATATCTCCAGGAGACCACTGTACTGCCACGGCCATCCTGCTTCCAGCACAGCATTCACCTGTTCCAAGACAGCTCCAGTACCTCTGGGTGGTGCTGCTTTGCCATATTTTGATTTAGATACACTTAGTCCTTTGCTTTATTGGCTCTAAATATAGAATTGTGGAACAGCTCTGTAACCTGGATCTCCATTACAACCATGGATTTGGAATGCAACTCTAAACACTTGGGGTGGCTGAAAAGGGCACACAAAGTGCATGACTAACTACCAGCAGCCTGGAAAACTGGGGATTTTGCCAGCAAGGCATAAGGTGGAATAAGACCAACAGGACTCTTAAAGCTCTGCCATTACCTGTTGGGTATAAGGCAGGCCTAGCGAAGAACTCATTGCAGAAAGAAATAACAAAATGTTTTGTCAGCCCTGCAAGTGCACTTCCTTCAGCAACAAAGAGACACAGATCACAAGACATGGAGCTAACACAGGAGCTCAGTGAACAGTTCAAAGGATGCTTCGAAAATTAAATTCTGTTTGATTTCCACAGTGTGCTTTGACTAAAATTTTATGTGAATTCAAAGCACCCTTTGTCCTGAAGGGAGAGAATGGAATTAAGATGAATTGAGTTTCTTCTTCCGATACCTTACACATTGCACAAAATAAATGTAAGACTCCACAAAAGCTATAGAGACTTGGGATTTTGCAGTATTGTAAATTATTGCTCCGAGATCAGAGCAACAGGCGGCCTGATCCTTCTTCCTACTTGCTGCTAATTCAAATAGCACTAGTCTCCTAAGTCATGTTACTTTTTTTAGAATCCAGGACTTCATGTTTAGCAGTCCCAATAAGAAACTAAAGTTTTTTTTTTTTTAGTTTAGTTTGTGGTAATCTCACAAACAAGACAATTCAAAGAGGCAGCCAGGCAGCAACAGGTTTTGGTGTAATATTACTAGGTTTTTCCTGAGGTCCTGTGCTTGCTCCAGATCCTGTGATCTGTATTTCTTTGCTGCTGGAGGTGACAAAGCGTTTGCTCTCTTTTGGCCTCCTATTCCAGTTTGTGAGGTTCAGGGTCCATGTCAGCAGCACACACAGTGCAGTTCGGTGCTCTGGGTTCAATAGGCTTCATCAATGGATCGTCAATACCTTTTGTTCCAAAAGCAGCAATATTCCCCTCAAAACTCTCAGCATTCTCCTACCCAGCATTACTCTAAACCATAAGACCTCATGTTCACAATTTCTGCTTTCACAGATTCCATGACAAGGGTAACAAATTCTACCAAAACACAGGGTTTTCTCCTAAAAGCCTTGTAAATCCATACAAAGCCACCAAATTTTATTATAATAAATAACCTCCTCTCTTGAATGATTCCTCTCCAAATTATTGATGACTTGCCAATTTTCATCAGCTCTTTTAAGGGACATCTCTTTAGCTTCTACATCCTCCCAAAACCGTGGCAAGGAGAGAATATTCAGACAATCCTTTATCCAGAAAAAGTAGCAAACTGTCTGTGTTAGGGTGAAGTAGATTTTAGAACACATTAATAACATTTTTAATAAACCAATAAAAGATCTAACTACAACACTGGCCCACACTCATTTATGAGTTTGACTATTTCTGCATGAAAAATTAATCCAAATCAGTCATTTCAACATCAGAAAAAAATTAAAATGGAAGTCCAGAAAGCAATCTTAGAAGGATAAAAAATCATATTGTATCAATTATTCTGAAACTGGGGTTTAAATATGTGCTATGCTTTCCAAGTATACTCACAGTATCTCACTTCTGATATTTTTGGTTCTTAGATTTTGCAGTAATGTAACTAATTCCAAGAATTTTCTTCATTGGTTTATGTATTATTAAGTTATATATTTGAGATAACCGTAGCATAAAGTTTTAATTGTATGTATTGAAGAAAGTGTGTTATTGGAATGTAATTTAGGAGTTTGCTACTGCTAAATAGATGGGATGCCTGAGGTCATAAAGCCGTGACAGGAGAGGCAGATATGGACTGAGATGAGAAGAGAAGCTGAAAATATGCAAACACCTATCAATTTAGCAATAAAAATGACACAATAATGACAATTATCTTTCTCCTAACTTGAGCTTTAGATGAGTTGGTTGTTGTTTTGCTTTGTTCTTGTACCATTCAGCTGTCAGAGTGCTGAATAGCAAATAGGCATCATCCTTCCTCAAAGAAGAATGTTTGATGTCAGAAATGGATCTTGGTCTGTAGGAAAAGGTCCAGAGCTCCTGGATGTGACTGAGAGAGACAGAGTAAGGTACTCAAATACTCTTGGGATGATCAGCATGAAAATTTTGTGCTGGGGAGCTCCGCAAGGCTTGGATCAAAAATTTTAGAATTGCTTCACACCTGTCACCACTCCATCAGCTGCCTTAATGTGGTCCCATACAAAGGATCCAACATCCAGCTCCTGCCACTGCCTGCCCAGAGTGAAACCAGAGCTCCTCTCATTGGCTTCTCAGGCGTGTTCAGGAGCTAAAACCTGACATCTCCTGTCCACAGATCTGACAGAAAGCAGGTGCCTGCCTAATTCTGCCTCCCTGTGGGCCCCAGCTCCAGCACAGTTCACTGCTGGCAGCCAGCTCCTCTAAACACACAGATAACACTCCATGCCAAGGTGAGGCCTCCCTTTCCTTGAAACAGGCACTAAGATGCAAAAAGTGTTTGAAGCCTCCAAGAAGCCATGCCAGAGTCTTTCTGAGCCAGGAGCTAAGTGGCAGAGAGGAGAAGGCATGTTGCAAGTAGGTGAGGCATAGAACCATGCTAGTCCTTGGTGGAAGCACAGCTGGGCTGGGGAGTGAGGAACTGTGAGCAGAAGCTGGAGGAGAGAAGGGGATGTGGCAAGTGCCCAGGTGATGGCATGACCATGTCATAGACTCAACTCATCCACATATGGGTAAAGTGCCACCCCACAAGGCCCAGCTGAATGGGGAAGAGAGGTTGGGTTTAGGAGTTGTCATCCCTGACTAGGGTAAAGAAAAAAGCACTCTGAAAAATCAGGGACAGAGCTGAAGAGGTCAGCAGTCACGGGCTGAAGTTTATAAATACAACCTTATCTCGTTTCCAGGCTTGCAGGTGGGAGTCAGATTTGAGCACTGACGAAGTTGCTCGGGCTGTCACACACGGCGTGTTCCAGCAGCGCTCTCCAAAAGGTGACACAGCCGAGCCCCGCAGGCGTTCACCACGGAACAGACACATTTCACAACAAGCAGGACTGCTGTGCTCTTCCCACAAGAGGGCCCTACAGCCTTACTTTCTAGTCTAAGGAACCTGGGATGTGTGAGGCTGGTGCATAACTGGTCCCACTCTGCCTGCAAGAGGCCATCACGGGCTATGGATTGTCACATACTCAGCATGAAGACAGTGCTGCCTGCTATGAATGTGTAAGTCACCCCTGGCACTCCTTCTAAGCCATAGGAGCAGTATTTGAGCCACAGCAGGAAAGTAAGCCTTGAGTAAGGAGCAAGCAATTGTTTTCAGGAGCCCCCAGTAGAGTTGAAGAGTGCAATTACACAGCACCCATTCCCCACGTGCCCCGATGTGAGAGGGATCTGTCCCAGCTTGTTTTGTAGAGTTACAAACACAAGCAAACACAAGCTGGAGATAAAACACACGGCATAAGCAGGATTAATTTCAGCAAGGTGTGTTGCAGAAATGCATCCACTGGTGGGATGAAAACCAGAAATGTCAGCCATGTGAAACAGATGGTGGCAGCCAGGCGCATGGGCAGGTTTCCTCAGCTGGCAATGCTGATGTTGTCACTGAATGAAAAATGACTGGAAGAAGCACAGACTCTGGCTGGTCCCTCTCAGCCTCTCAGAGCTCCCTGGGGGAGACCTTGGCTGTGAGGACTCCTGACAAGGTGTACAGAGAAGAGCAGCCAGGCAGGGTGAGATGCCCAGAGGAGACACCAGCCCCCTAGGATAACACAGTCCCAGGTCCTTGCAAATTACAGATGCAAAACTTGGCTCCTGCTGCAGATCCTAGAGACACCACAAAGGAGCAATGTCTTAAGCAGTGTAATGCTGGTAGAAGCTTTTCATTTCCCCAAGTATTTCTTCAAACCAAGAACTGGGTCCGTGTGTTTCCACAGTGAGCTGTAAGTGAAAACCAGCATGATATATTTTCACCCTGTCCCTTCTTCTTGTTGGTATGTTCTGGTCTTGCTTTATCTAAAAGGAAGCAGGATCAAACTTCAAAAATAAGCTCTAAACCATGTAAAGAAACTTTTTTTTTCCCTCCCAAAGTGCACTGTTTCTATTACTTTTAATACCAACCAAGAGATTCTCCTACAATTACTTTTTTCCGTGCTGGAAGGAAATTATTTTTGACAGAAAATGTGTCAAAAACACATTTCATACTTTATATGTCAAATTCTTCAGCTACATTGTTATTTTTTTCTCCCTTATCTTCAGTAAACCATTAAAAATAATTTTAAGGATGACTACCACAAGTGGAGTCATTTGCAATCACCTGACATAAACCACCAAACACAGGTACACCATTAACCCCCTGAGCCCTCTTGAACCTCAGTAACTCCCTTTCAGAAAACCAATGGGATGGCACAGCCTCTATCACACTATTGAATTTCTCTTGTTGGCCTAACAGTTACAAGGGAGATATAAAGGGAGCAACAATGTGCAATGGAGAGCTTTGGGGAGTTGCAGCAAGTCTTAGGAGCACAGATCAGAACAGATATTTAAGAGTGTTTGCACAACAGATGAACAAGAGACTCTTGAGGAGTAAAACAAGCAAGAGAGCAGAACAACCAGCCACGTTCAATACACATCAGTCCCTGGAAAAATAAATGTTTGTACAAAGCTGCACAACCAGCATGGTCAGTGGGAGGTTTTTTCGTCCAGTGTTTCGATTATTGACTAATTCCAAACATATTTTTCTTGGGTTTACTTCCAGATGCAAGGACAAACATTAACTTACCTCAAAAACAACCAAGAGCTCACCTAGACATGGTTGAAAATGGTCCCAATTATTAGTTTGTTCAAATCTTGCAGAAGTAATATTATTGCCAGACTATTTGTGCAGTGTGTTTGCCAACCATTTTCTGCTGCATTGGTGCATATCAAGTATTTATTTTGATTCTAAATATTTTCTGTTTATCAGTCATTGAAATGTGTTTGTGGAGACACATTCTGGAAAGAAGTGGGCTAACACCAGCTCATAATGAAGTTATTTTAATGCACCATTTCCTTCAGACTCAGGTTCTTGTTTCTATATAGTTCCTTTTACATCAGCTACCCTCACAAGTCCTTGCTAAAGGCAAATGAAAAAAAAAGTGGCAGTTCCCTCTTTGCATCGTAGTCCAAATTTAGGAAGTCATGTCTGAACTACCTCTAGCCAGCAATGAATTTAAGACAACATTTGGTTCTAAATACTTGTTGATGTCCCACTGAAAGAAAAATAAAACATATAGTTATGCACTGAAGTGGATCATCTATATGGCTACAGAGGGATTTGGCCATTTAAAATATAATGTCAAATTTAAGTTAGAGATTTCCTCAGTCCTGAGGGGAGAGATATGAAACAGTTCCCCTGGCCACTCATCTGATCCACCTGCATGAGGCAGGCTGAGGGCTCCCTTGGATGTCCCTGTGTCCCTGGGAGACAGGCAAACCAAGGCTGTCACCTGTCCCAGCTGTTGTCTCCAGTGTGGGGCTGTGCAGTGGCACACATCTCTGCCCAATGCCTGCACATGGTTATATTCTGCTCAAGACACTCCTTCTGTTAAAAAACAGAGGAGCCACAATAGAAAAAGAACAGAAGTAGCAGCTTGTTCAGTGAACATCTCGAAGTGATTGTTATGCCAAGTTGTGCCACTCTTAGTGTCCTCTGAAATTTGGGTGGGGGGTCATTCCCACATAGGAAGTGCCTGCCACAGCCACTTCCAGCTCTCCTTTATTAGTTTTTTATAGAAAGAACATGGTACAAATGATATTACATTTGCCAGTACCAAACTGAAAATATAACAGGTCAGTTTTGAGGCCACAATTTTAGTTCAGAATTTTCTTCCACTTCCAATTTTGTCTTCAGCTCCTACTACTTTGACTAAGGTTCAGAATCCTACTGGAATAAATGTGTTGTAAAGAGAGATTTCCTTGGCCCATGCTGATAGATTCAGAAGGCTATTAGAAGAAGTGGAATCGATTAATATTTAGAATAAGTTCTCAAGCACTTCTACCTACTTTGTTACTCCTAGACACTTTCTGTCTACTCTAAGGTTCACTGATGGTTATTTAGGTCAGGTTTATAAGCTAGCCTCATTTCATGCTTCTCTCAAGCATCCTGTGAATCTTGTGTAGGATTCAATTTGTTAAAGGTTTATGAGTCCTTCTCGTTCCAGAGTCATATACATCATATGGAAAATACTGTGCAATGGAGAGCTTTGAGGCAGTCCCTCCCTGGCTGTCTCCAGAGCAGTGTTCCACACTAATAGCTTCTGAAAAGAACCACCGTAACAGTACCACAGTATTTTTTCTTGTGGATTTTTTAAAATTTAATTTAGGCACGTTTTGTCTTTGTATCTGAATGTTTTCTAACCAAGTCCTTGAACATTAACAGGGAAGCAGGAGAGGGAAAAAAAGATAAAAACTGTTCCCTGGTGTCAGCACTGGCTCCCAGATAGAGTAAATGGATTGAAATGTCCAGAAATTGAACCCCCTGAGGTGGTGGTCAGAATACTAGGATGTGTGTATTCTAATATTGTCTCTTTGAAAAGACACAGTACAAACATGGCTTTTCAATTATCTAACTTCTTGCAACCAAGCTGTTACCTTGCCTGTAAAGATTATAAAGTGCAAAGAAAGCAGCAGCAGAACTGCATTCACGTGGAGTTTGTCCAGCACACAGGTGTAAACACACATCAGTGGGAGACCTCCTGTACTCAGACAACAGATCCACCTGGTTCAGCAGCCAGCAGTGATCACAAGCAGAAAGCACACTAGAAAACAGGACACATATAAAGTGGTTATTGCCTGCTCTGCATTACAGCTTAAAGCGTTCAAAAGGGTGATACCCAAACCATTATTTTTAGTAACTGAAGACTGGTGTTCAATAACAGTTTAACCCTCCTTAAATTTGTCTTTACTCACCTTCAGCTTTCACAAACATATGACCTAAAGAAATGCATTCTCAAAACACTGTAAAATGTACATAAAATTCCATAGTAAGTTATAGTTAAAAGTCTCTTAGATCAGTGATTTGTAGCTGAAATGTTGATTTTTCACAATATCTGAGTTACATTGTGTAATAAGTACAACTATGACTTTTGTAGGGTTTTTCTTTTGAAGCATAACAATATCTCCTTGCAATATTTTACCAGAATACTTCAAAACTTGTTTTAAAAGCAGAATTAAACCTTGTGAAATCACTGCATCTTTTTTATGTATATAAAATTGGTTTTTCTCATTGCCATCTCATTCAAAGGTAAAGCAATGACTCATGCAAGAGCACAAGAGTCAGTGTCAGAGCCAGGAATGAATACAGACATCCCATCACTCAGGACCTTGCACTAGACATTAGGCTGCATTTTCTTTCCCAGTTTATTACACTGCAAGATTGAAAAAAACTGGAAAGCCTTTAAGTGCATCCCTGTTTTAGAACACAGTGTCCTATGAGCCCTTCCTTGTATTCATGGCTTTGGTCATGATAACTACACAAAAAAACCCAACTACTTTAATTCCATGTGCACAAGACAGTCTTAATTAAATAAGCCCCCATCTAGGAATTGCTTTCTTTCCTAATACCTAACATTTTTTAGTTAGGCTGACCAAAGTTTACCTCCAGTGCTATCCTGGCATGTAGTTAATACTTCCAGCAAAGTTGCTTTCTGACTGAGACAGAGTATGAGCTTTTTTTGACCCAGACAAAAAAAGGGTGATATGTACCTAATATGAAAAGTCTGGGACAAAATGGGAGACTCTAGGAGAATTAATGAATGGACTAGCAGCTCTGATTCTAATCTTGGTGCAAGAAGGGTTCTGATAAATCTCTCTCTTAACCTGGTCAGAAATGTGTTCTTAGATGTGTTTGATGTACAAAGCTTATAACAAGAATTCTGTATTTGCTGAACAAGGATATTTGGCATTCTCTTGGTAATGATGCAGAACATGTGGAACAAGAAGCAGATCAGACTGTGCATTTTTATTGGATTCTTCTCAATTTGACATCAATGAACTATTTACAAAGTCTCCTTTGGCTTTCTTCATATGTAATTTATACTGGAATTTCCAGATGCCCTCTCTTTTGTGACAGAGAGCTACAGGTACTCTGCTGAGTGCTCTGTTCTTTTAACCAAGCAGTAGGTATTTAAAGACATAGTCAAAATGGATGTAGCATGGTAACTTCATACCAGCATTTCCAATTTAACATTCTTTTCCAAATTGTGCAGCAGAACAAATAAATTCCATATCAGATTTAGGGTTTGCCCACTCTTTACATTATTAACTGTCGAAATATTTTTGCCAGGAATAACAGGCTGCAAGTAGCACTTCCACAAGATTTCACATGCAGTAACTTGATCCAGTACTCTGTACGGGTTTGGATATTTTCTTACTGTTCAGAGTACCAGAGGAGCTATTGCTTTTCTAATTATTACTACTGAAACCCTTTCTCACCAAGAGAAGTGAGGCAAAGGTGGGCAAGAGCACAAAAAAGGAAATTATTATCAAAATAGCTCTGTCTGTGTACATGCTGTACCCTGCTCCTAAAGGCTTATATTTGAAGGTCAAGAGCTGGTATGTCAAAACCTTTTGGCTTTTTCAATACTTGTAAACACTGCTCTGGTATCCCTGTAATATATCCACACAAAGGTTGCCAACTTTTGCAATTCTATATCCAGTCTCATCCTATTCTGTAATTTCCTGCCCAAAGGCCCTAGTGGTAGAAGAGAGATCTCCAAAGCTTCAGATTGGTAAATTTCCATCCCCCATGATTAGAGAAAAAAACCTTTAAGAGGAAAAAGAAGTGCCACCAAAGAATGGGGTCAGATTGGCAACTCAACAGAATTCAGAATATGTTGTTATAAAATAATTATGGGGTTCTGCTAGACTGGGTTTGCTCATGCACATGTGCAGAGCCCACTTGGCATCTGTCAGTCAGAGAGTGTGCCTCAAAATGTAAACAGTCCAGAGGTGTCCATACTGTCCTTTTCAGCAAAGAACATCTGTCTCTAAATTTATACGGAGATAAACAGATTATTTAATAGCATATGACTTCAGTCAAAATCTGAAGAGCATTCAAGTTACTGGAGATAGATAAGGAACTACCTTCAAATGCCCCTTCTCACTTTAGGATTTTGGTTCATGTCTGTCTTGTAGGTGGAAAGCAAACTTTTCAATCACCCCTATTTACTGCCTGTCAGCTCAGTTGTTTTGGTGCACATGAACAGGGACAGATTAAACCACACGCACACCAGAGTTCTCCAGGAGGTGGGAGGTGTGACCAGCTCTGCAGGCAGAATCAATTCCTGCACACAGGACACCAGTCAGGCCACACCACAACACTGAGCCTAGTCCCAAACAAAAGCCCAGAACCACACAAAGTGCAGATGAAAAGCCTCAGCATCCACTGCTTTATACACTGAACCTCTCTCACTGCTCTCAATTATTCTCCACCACTAAGAATTACCAATTTAAAAATCCAACATATTTTGCCCTTGATCATTTAACTCAAGGAAGGCAAATAAGCTAACCAATAAACCCACAAAACCGTGCTGATCCCAATCAAGCTTTCTCCCTTGCCCACCTGCTCCAGCCCTGGGCTCAGCAGTCTGGCAAGGGCTGCACTGGTGCACTCTCAGAAAATTATCCAAGAAACACAACTTCATCACTTGGGAACCTCCAACGACTTCAGATATCTGTCTTTAGATAACTAAGCCAGCCCTACCTGACTACTGTGACAACATTACAGCCATCTGGAAAGAAATACAGCTGAGTTCTTCCTTCCTCACTTGGGACTATTAAAAGAGTGGTTAATATTTTGCTACAAAGCTCTTACAGCACATGTAGTTGTCTGTCCCTCTGTGCTGTATGTCCCCAACAGTCCCCCTCTGCCCTCCTGGTGCTTTATCCCTGCTCTGTGCAGATGCACCAGGTGCAAGGTGGGGGATATTAGAGAAGCAGACAGGAGAACATCTGAGCCATTAACTCAGATTTTCTCTTCCAACATCAGAAGATTCAGCCAAATAATTACACCATACAGCTGGTGCCTGCTAATACACTTTAAATTTGATAATCTGTCCAGAAGCAAAGAACATTTTTATTCAGTGCAGGTTGGAAAGACAAGGCAAGAGAATTGAATGAGACAAGGTATTTTCAACATGATCTTTTTCATTACTGTGCTTCAGCTCTTTTGACTGTAAGACAAGAGCACCAACTAGGCAAACAAAAGACTTTTCTTTCTTCTTCAGAAGTTACATAATTTAGCAATACTGTCTCGTTTTTTTTTCTCCAGACTGGCAGAGTCTTAGCAACTCTTCTTTGTCAAAACAGTGTCTGCTCTCAACACCAAATTTTCTTAATTGCCCCACCTGAAGCAGAAATGTGCCAATTACAGTCTTGTCCTGATTATCAAACAACTCACTGGAATATGTTGTACCAAGAGAAATTGACTTCTGAAGACAAGCCTATGTGATGAACATTTTAAAGATATATAGATATAGATATATAGATATGGACATATACATATATATTTATAAGTAAAAGTGTAAAATCAACAGTCGTAAACGAAGCTGGGAAAGAGAAGACAAAGTGGCTCTGTTCTGGCGTGGAGCTTGGTGCTCAGGGAGGATGATAAGGGCCTCCATGTCCTTCTGGAGCACCACCAGATCCATACCCTGCCCTCACAGACACCAAAGGTTCCAGCCCTTAGAGAGGACACCTGAACCAGAGATCCCAAAAGCCTTTGTACAAACATTTATCCAGTGTCCTGGCACTGCTGAGAGATACAAGCGGCTGCTACGTTGCCCACTGTACTGATGGGCAAGCAGCAGGCAGAGAAACAGAACCAAGAAACAGAAAAGGCAGCATTTCCCATGAAAGCAACGACTCAGGCCTGCACAGTGTTCCTCTTTCTGTGTGACACATCCCACAGGATGGAGGTGCCCAGTGCTGAGAACTCCTGGTGGGGCTGAGAGGGATCTCCTTGTCCTGAGGTTTCACAGTGTTTGAAGGAATGCTGCAAA
The DNA here is from genome assembly GCA_013398115.1 of Falcunculus frontatus. Lineage (NCBI taxonomy): Eukaryota > Metazoa > Chordata > Aves > Passeriformes > Falcunculus > Falcunculus frontatus. The sequence goes on along the minus strand of VZRV01004586.1, from coordinate 2,130,317 downwards.
GGGAGTTTTGACATCAACTGGCAAGCTTCAAAATCCTTTAGCAAACTGTGTGAATAAACTTTTTGGGACCCTTTTCCCTATAAAATCAGCCATCATGTAGCTGTAGTTGCATGCATAGAGAGTGAACTATTTGTGTAGAGAGCAGAATTTACTATCCCATTATTAAGGCAGCACTGTTAAACAACATAGTCCTTATGAGAACACTGTCTTAAACTACAGAGAAGAACTAATCTTTATTTGGATATCCAGATGCAAATTAAATCTATTAATATCTCCACTTCATATGAAGTGTCATGGGGTCATGTTGGGAACAGCCCAGTGCAGAGTCACTCTCATGGGAGGAACATTAACTGATAACAAACCAACACTTCATGAAGCTAATCCTCCTCAGACTGACCTGGCATGTCCTCAGCTGTTCCTGCCCAAAATGCTACAGGGTGGGACAAAGGTGAGGGTGAAGGCCATCCCCAGAAGGGTGGGCAGGAGGTGCCAGCATGGCATCTGAGGCATCTGAGGGTCCAGCAGACACGTACAGGTTACAGGCAGCCTCTGCCAGCAAGGCAGAGGATCTGATGATACTGAGCATTGCCTTGCCTGGTGAGATGTTCATTCACTGGGAATAGTGAAGGAGCATTGTAAAGTATTAGCCTTTGTGTTCAGGGTTAGGAAATGTTTTAAAATAGATCAACAGGATATTAAATGAAAGTAGAAAAGCCTACTAAAATACATGTAATAAAATTGAATCTTTGCATGAGAAAAAGATTTGCCAAGTTGCGGTTATTTAAAAATACACAATTTTATAGCTGCATGAAAATGCTTAAATCTACTAAGGAAAAATAAAATAAAGATATCTGACTTCATTACATGATATATTTAAAGGTTGATTATTAAACAGTGATTTTAACTAGCCATACAAAAACACAGGATATCAGATGTTACCATGTACAGACAATCTGTAGAGAGGTAAAAGACATCTCAAAGCTGCCTGGTTTTTGTTGTAATTGTTCAAGCCTCAGAACTGCTCCTGGCTCAAGAGAGCTGCTGACTCAGTGTTCCCCATTTTTGCAGGGTGGACCCCTCTTTAATGGGACAGTTTTTTTCCAAACACTTTTTATAATTCTTCTTTGCAGCACTTACATTTTAAACCCCCCCAATTGCCAGAGACAGCCATGTAAGGGGGCACGAACCAGCTGAGAATGTTTGTGGCACGAACCAGCTGTGATGGGAAGCAGTTTGAGCTTCTGTTGCTCTGATCAGGGATACGAAGCTCAGTGTAGCACAAACACTCCCTGTTCTTCCTATAGCATTTCTGCACTTGAGCCCAAGAACGTGGCCCTGCACCTTGCCATGGCCCTGCACCATGCCATCTCCCCCACCATACAAGCCCCCAGACACACACACACACATACAGAGAGTCCTCATTCCTCTTGCATTACAGAACTTCCATCAACAGCAGGAGCATACAGAAAAAAAGGAAAACTTACCATAGCAAATACATACGGACAAAAAAGGGGCGAGCAGATGATGGCATAAAAAAATATTTTCCACAAAGCAGTGGTGAGACCATTAGAAACCTGGGGTAATAAATAGTCAAAAAAATATGATGCAAAATTGGGGAAGTCATCTTTGCAAGGAAGGAGAAGTCAGGCTAACTCCTCTGATCCTACATGGCGTGCAGAGACTAGCAAACCCCAGAAGAAATAAATATATTTTAAAAACAACTTATTTCAGACCACTTTTTCCTTTGCTTATCCATCATGATCAGAGAAGGGACCTAAGGCTATCTATCATAGTACATAATATCTTTGTTAGTGTCTGAAGTAGCTCCACAGGCTCTGGAAGACAGCACTGCACTGCTTTAAGTGTTAGTGATGGGCATGACACAGATCTTGGCAACTAACAAAAATTTTAGTTTGCTTTCCAGATGTGCTTAGAAGTGAAGTCAAATGCCATTTATCCAGCTAAACAAGCTTCAGCTCTCTTGACAGTTTCTCTGCTCCACTTTCATTATTTATTAGTATATATTACTGGTATATAAGAATGCTTAACAGCTTGAACCAAGAAGGAATTCTCATTATAAGAGGTGTTGTACAAGCACAGAGCAACAGACAGCTCCTGCTCAGAGAGCTCCTGATCTGACCAGAAAAAACTGGCATGTGCTGGGAAAGGCAAATTGACATGGGGCTGGAAAGAAGTTTGTTTTGCAGCAAAGCCAGGAATGACGACTGAACAGTAAACATAGTTTTTACACTTAGGCACAGGGATTTCAAGTATTTTCTGCCTTTCTGAGGCAATTTTCATGCAAAAGATCCCACCTTTGTTTTCCCACCTGAGAACAACCATTATTATGAACATCATTAGTGAGTTGGCTAAGTGTATCATCATTCCTCAGTGCATTTTTGGCCCAATATCCAGCTGAATTATGTCATTAATTTGTGTTTGTTGAACAGTCAGCTCCTCCCAAATATTTTTTGAATCCTTTGGCTCACAGCAATCGAATTTAATGGAGGGATAAAGGTCTCAACATTATTATACTTCTGACAAGTTCTGTAAAAGTACTAAGTAATCAGATAGAGGGGAGAGACCTCATTAATACCCCACCAAGAGAAAGACAATGCTATGAACTGAGCTACTTTCAGAAACTGGGTAATTCCCAAAGAAGTTCAGCCTCAGAAGACAAACCCTTAGAAAATGTTTTGCCATTAGTCCTGCTGGTCTTGGGACAATCTGGCTGTGGAAATGCTCATATTTGGATGATTGGGCTGACAAAAGCATAAGAACAGAAAAAACGTGCCATGGACATTGTAAAGATATGTCATATTGCCTTCTCTCCTAAGCGTCCCACCCTTTCTCAAACAAGATACCGTAATAAATCCTTCTTCTGGCTGCACGGGGACAATCAGAGCTGTCTAAAGGCTTTCCAGCCACATATCAATAGTTGATTTTCCCCAGCCGTAGGAGTAAATATATACAGTCCGTATCCTCAAGAAAGCCTTCTAATTCCCAGGCTGTGAAGGGAAATTGAGACTATGGAGAAGGTATCTCTGCTGGGTATTGCAGGGCTGGAGTGGTTTAAGGTGCCCCCTGGGACAGGTCCATCCTTCCCTCCTCCCCAGTAGCTCTTCCTGATCCAGCCCCTCCATCAGGAGCCAGCCCCAATGCCCCACATGCCTCCCACTAAAGCTGGCCCCCTTTGCCTGCCGTGTAGAGGTGGTGGTGGGACAGCTGCTCCTTCACACATTCCTTGTCTCATGCCTGCCACCGTTTCCCTTGGCAGGGCTTGCTTTGCTGGAGACTGAACTGGTCCTGGGCGCTATCCCTGTAGGAACCAATCGAAGTATTTCAGAGTATAATTCAGCCTGATGTGGGAATACCTGCTCACATGTGGCCTGTATTTTGACTATTCAATGCCATTCCTTGTCGTCTTACAGAGCACCCCAAAACACATCCTCCGCAGTGGCAGTGGATGCATCCCTGAAAGAATGATGTAAACACCACATGCAAACCACCTGCCTCCTCCTCCACAGCCAGAAGCACTGGATACTGATGGTAGGCTGACGAACATCTGTTCAGTGCTTCCACTATTTTCTCAGATGCTTCACGTGCCGTGGGGAAGCAGAAGAGGAATGTTCTAAAGATGAGCCAGCTACAGATGGAAACTCCTGAGGGTCACAGAGTTTTCAGCATTTCTTCTCACGTATGACTGCAGTGTAGGAGAGCAACAGCTCGTCTTAGCCAGAAAAAGTCATGCCTTGTGGGTGAGGTACAGAGAAACTTTGTATATGGGAGCCTTTGGGAGGGAAACTGAAGGGTTGGTGTGGCACAGCAGAGCAACAGAGACAAACACAATCAAACTATGCTGATTTGCTTAAAGCTACAGCCTTAATGATAAAGAAAACTTCAGAATAAAGGTACCTTCTTGTAGCTTCACTGTTCCGCAATGCTCATTTCTCTCCCGTCTGTGCAGCTGGGAACTTGAAGTCTCTGTGACACCAGGAAGATTTTGTGCCACTGTTTCAGGAGAGTGGGACATATTCTGCACACTTCTGAGTGCAAAATTCAGTACACAGCACCAGCTTCTCAGCTCAGTTGACCTTTCTTAGCAGAGCATTGTCCTCAGCAAGCAAACAACAAGTTTCATTTCTGAAAAATAATGGATTACAGGTAGGGAAAGGATTATGAAAAAATGAAAGGTGGATGGATTTACTTGTACAAAATCTGCTCAGATGGGTATTATTTTTGCTCTTTTTCTTTTTTTTTTTCTTTTGACAGAGTTTACTTTAGCTCCAGCATTTCGGCCAATCAGAGGGGCACTCTGGTAACTGAGGGATTTGGAGTGAGAAGTTCCAGCACTGACCTTTCTCCCAAAGGCAGCCAACAGCAAGTGAATCAGCCACTATACCAACAAAAGTGACCAAGAATAGAAAGTAGATTTCCAGCCTTCCTGCTTTACAGCAGTTTTGTTTTTCCTTGCAGTGGCAGTGGTGATTACCTTATCTGTACATACCAGCCAGCCACACAATACAGGAAAAGCCACCATCCAAGAAATACCCATTTAATGAGCCTTGGCATCCTACATGCAGACCTGGGAAGGCAGGATGCTGCACAAGAGTATCTCCCTTCAGACAGGCTCCATGGTGACAAATACAAATCTGCAGATATGAGGTAAACCACATTCCCAGGAAGGGAACATAATGTAAGATATCTATCCTCTCTGGGAGTGCTTTACAAAAGTCCTCATTTCTCCAGTGGTGGAAGTTTCTTTCCAGTCACTGTCATAGCATTTTTGTCTCAAACCCACATCCCAAGGCTGTGGCATATTTTTGAGTACCCATGGAGGTTCAGTAGATGGGTGTGTGAGCTGTGTCCTCCTTTACATGTCCCAGCTCATCAGGTGTTCCCATGGTATGGCTATTAGAGAGCTCGGTGACGTCTTCCCCTATAGGACCTTCAGCTATTTTATGTATTTGGTAACCAAAATTTAACAGTACCAAGGGACCTAGAAAAGCTTGGCCAAATAGAGACACATATTACATTATTGTGCTGTATAAATACATCAGCAAGTTAATTGCCAATGGAGGGAAAAACCTATTTAATGAAAAGAATATGTTGGCAGGAGAGGAAATGGTTATGAACTATCTGTCCATGAATAGATTTAGGCTGGAAATTAGATGAAGGATTCCACTCATTAAGGAAGTAGGGATCCGAAACAATCCCAAAAAGGGAAGACAGAGATGAAAATCCCGAGACAGGACTCGATCCATTGAGGAGGAGATTACCTGAAATGACATCCTGCAAAGGACTTGACCACAGGCACAGAAGGTCCCTCCCTTTGCTATGCTATTATGCTCTTGATTCTATTTTGCAGGGAAAGACATACACTCCTAACTTTCTAATCTCAGTGCTATGGATATGCCCTGAAATGCACAGACAGGACTTGCATCTCAACAAGGAAAGCAGAGAAACACAGAGAAATGCTGTCATAATCTAAGGATGTGCTGAACCTTCTCCTTCTGCTGGTTGCATCCCAAATGCACTTTGTAGTGACCTGAGACAACTGTAAAAACACACTAGAATGAGCACTCTGATTCCTGACTACTCTGTTTTACAAGTGACTACCTATTTATTGAGCTACAATGCCTGTATGTCATGAAGTGCTATTATCATATCATTGAAGTAGTCATTTTCCTTCTACTCCATCACTATTAATCTTGATAGGACATTTCATTTCTATCACTTACCCTTTATACTGCAGTGGTATCTAGATATCATCTCATCAGGTCAGGATCCCCTGTGCTGAGCTCTACGTAAACACGAGTAACAATTTTCCCTCTCCCCACAAATGTCTAAAGCCTCTAGGATTCCCCATCCCTAACATTGTTCCAGTTAAAGCTCAACCATTGCAAACAGCTCTGCAGCTGTGAAAACAGAAAATTATCTATTTCTGTTTCACAGAACTGCAGAATAGCTTGGGTTGGAAGAGACCTTAATCTAATGTATTTCACTGTAGTATAGCCATCAGTCACTTCTGCTCAGACAGTACAGTGCTGAACAACTTTTGGGTTTCCCATATTTGGAGCTGCTGGTCCCAGCAAAGCCTTCAGCAAAGACACTTTATTCTACAGTGGCTTAGCTGTGTTGTGTTGTCACTCAGCAGAGCACAGCTCACAGGCAGGACCATCACATGTTTCCAAACTCTTCATCTGACCTCACCATTGGAACCGGAGCCTTCCTGAGCTCAGGCACCGTGTACCTGACAGCTCAGTGCATGCACAGAGCTCCCACCTCTGCGGTTACGTGTGTTTGCACTGATTAGAGCTGAACTAGCACAACTTTAATTTCTGGTTAGCTCAGAAAAGACAAAATCAACAAATGCACCAATGCTGAGAGAACAGTATAAAGGTACTGCTGGAAGTGAGATTCCGTCACCTTGTATCTTGCTGAGTGTCTCAGGTGAAGACTGACTGTCTCCCATCAGGCAGTGTTATGTACAGAATTTTGCCCTGGAGAAAATGACTGCATGAGTGGAGATCTGAACCCACAATGCTTCGTCTTAGCAGAGTGTGCCTGAAGCCTTTAATGCAGCCACTTAATCCCACCTGCTATCTGCCAGCAGCAGGTTTCCTCCCCACTTACTACAGGGGTGAACTTTAAATCCAAGCTAAAGCTTTACTGTATTTTTACCAGTGGTGATTATACCAGGAGCCATTGTCATCAGGAATTGGCTGCCTAAAGAGAGCATCTTTGAGGAACAGTGTCTGAGATAGGAACAAAAAGCACAGATTTCTTGGTGAAAAAAAACCTTAATGCAGCTCGTCAGGGAGACAGATGGCAGCTTCCCTCCCGACAGGCACCGTGGGGGCTGAGTTTGCTCAACTCCCTCTTGCTGCACTTTGATGTATTCCAGCAGCTGTATGAAATTAATTCCAATAAATTAAACCTCTTTCAGGGACAAATGATCTGGATGAAAACTACAGCGCTAGGGGCAATCAGCCATAAGAAACTTGGTGATCTCAGAAACAGGGAAGCAGCACCCTTGTCGGCTGTGTCATAGGCATTAGCTGAGGCAGCCAGAAAAGGCTCTTTCAGCATAAAGCAAATCAGGATCCAAAACTCCTTCTCTATAACTATAGTAGTGCCAAGCCACTCTTTTATGGTGATAAAAAAGTAGCCCAGCACATGCAGGCCCTGAGAGCTGACCTTCGCTAAGCACCTTTGGGATGGCTCCATGCCATAAATTCACCCGGCCCTTCAAGAGCCACTCCATGACAAACCTCAGCAGGAGGAAGAGCAGCTCAACCTATTTGAAACACACATGTCCAAGGCTGACATTCAGCTTAATTATTGCTAATTTGACTTGGAGTGCACCATTGTCTTTACTGGGCTTATCCAGACGGTTACATCAGTTGTTTGCTCTGGTTTAGGACCACTCCAGTGAATATGACAATGTACAAAGGCTCGGGATGTTGAACAATGAAGGAAGAGCATCTGGAGCAGGTACCCACGTGCTGTAATTTCTGTGCTGTCAGCACCAATCTTTCCTCAGCCATGCAGCAGGCAACCCTTACACTCTACAGGGATATTGCTGGATGGCTTTTCTCCTAAATTTTAGGAGTAGGACAATTTTTCAAGAAGCTTGTGCCCACTAATTTGAAACTTGTTTTTTGTGAACATCATACTAATGTGCTCAAGGATACCAAGTCTTCAAAACAAGAAAGAATTTCTATATATTTTTTTCTCGTATTACTTAATATCAATCTGCATATTTAAACATCCTTTCATTTTTCACCTAGATGACCCTTTACAACTATAGTATTTTTTATATTCTATTGTATGCAATGCCTCAAATGGAAAATACATTAATTTCTTAGGGCAAAAACACTAATATAGTGATAGCACACTTGGGTACTGGTTGTCTTTCACCTCCCAGCTCTGCTTCAATTTGCCTGGCTATTAACTGGGTGCAAAACACTTGAGCATCCGCTGATGGTATGTTCTGTTCCTGGTTATATGATATCTTAAGGTTCCTTGGCTGCGACTATTATTCTTTCCTGTTCCTTTCCAGGAAAAGTGAGTCAAATATGCAAATTACTTCTCCTTATATCCTCTTATGTATGGAGGAGATTTTAACTCTTTCCTTTCCTGTAAGAACTAAAACAGAAAGTTGCCGGGAAAGCATGAGAGATGAGTGTCTCAAGGCCAAATGGCCAAATAAAGTAATCTGCCGGGGACAAATTTAGCCTAACAGATCCTTACAGAAGCACCTAAATATAACCTCATAGGCTATTTTTGTTATAATTTATCACCAACAAACATGGCAGGAATCATAAACACAAACCTTTAAGAGGTAGAAAAAGGGAGTTTGTGTATGTTAATATGAACCAATATTTGAACCCAAGACCCCGATGGGATCTATCTCTGCTTATGGTACCCTGGTCCACATTTTTCCAAAAGCCTAGACTGCAAATTACCAAAGTTTATAAATGGGTCATAATTTTAAGCACCAAAGTCTAGGTTTCCTATATGGGTAGGAATGATGTGCTTTTAATCATCTGCTTCTGTAACTCACTCACCTACCAATGGAAGATTTTATTTATTGGTATAAAGAGAATGTAACAGTCTTGTTCTCATTCAAGTGGTCAGACATCACCCTGAAATGACCATCTGAACAAGTATCAGAATAGTCTAACTGTGTGAGAAATGAGGCCCCTGGATTTTGAAGCTTGATTATAATCCATTTGAAGCTCCCCAGGCTGATAATTCAGCCCTGCTGCTCACTGGAGTAGATTCCTCTGGTACCAAAGGAAACAACCGCCCTTGGTGTTGCAGAGTCACACAGTGGATACAGACACAGTGGAAGAAATATGAATCAGAGGGACAGCAAAGATGACACATGATGGGAAATAGCCCTGTCCAATGACCCCCATCAACAAATGAGGGTGCAGAGAGCAGTGGATAGAGTGTGCTTGTGCAAACAGCCACAAATTACACAACCTGTTGCAGCACCAGAAAGGAAAGCTCTTGGCAGCACCTAGTCCTGTTCTGCAACTTGTCCCCTGCCCAGCAGGGAAGTGGAATCGAGCTGCAAGGGATCAAGTGCCTGTGTCCCGAGAGCAATGAGGTGTGGGCAAGTTTTCCTTTCAAATCTCACCTATCATCTCACCATTCCTCTCCAAAAAGGACAGGAAAAGGTATAACTCTCCTTTTTTCCTTTCCATTCTGTTTCTTTGTTTTATCCAAGAAGCCATTAGAACAGCACCATCCCAGCAGTGGGAGATTTGTTTACTGTGGGAGGTGTCTAGGGAAACAGTGTTTCTGGCAGGCAAATCCGAAATTTGGAGTTCTCCTCAACTCCTCTCTCTGAGAATATGAGTGCCCTCCAGAAGTCATTTGACAGCACATATCCCCTAGTAATGCTGAGATACATTAAAAATCCAGCTATTTCATATCCTTGACATGGAGTGGGATCACCTGGTGTCCCAATATGGGCTGCATTTGACCCTAAGTCTTAAAGGATTTGCTACTCCACCAAATCTTGACCCAAACAGGGTCTTTTAATGTTTCCACTAACACCTACTTGTGTATGGACAGTAAATCTACCCTGAATGCTGATGTTAATTTTTTCATCACTTCAAACACCACTGATGTGATGCACTTTCCCATAGATGTTCATAAAACTTTTTTAATCTCCTGTTATTTGTAACTGCTTTTACAAATAATCCATCTTCTTAGGAACCTGCTAGGACCAAGTTCAATAACTGAGTCTACAGGAATGAGATGTGAAGAGAAATTCAGAGATGGGCTCCAGAGCACTAGTCCCAAAGGCCCAGCTGACACCTCCTCTTAACTCTGAACATGAATGGGATTTCACTGTCCTGGCCAGCCTGCTCTCACCGTCAACCAGGAATTTCCCCTAAAAAGCACCATTTGTTCTGCCATTTCTCAGTCTGAATGGATACAAATACGGCAGTCACTGCACCCTTCTAACAGCTGGACACTGGAGGAGGTGGTGTCCCCTGTAACTCGCAGCAGCCAGGAGGGGAGAGGGCTCACCAGAAAAATCAGATGTCATACAACAGTCACATTACCCATGAAACCTCTCTGAATCTTGGTTATCAGATAAACCCCAACATGAGACCTCAATTATTTTATGAAAACTGACTTTTGAATAAAGATACTGTGAAGAGTCTGTCACCTAGACTGGTGTAATTCATCCTCTGACAGACTTCGCTACCAATAATTCCAGCTAGGTATGAGGGGAGAGGTCTGAGAAAGAAACTGAAATATTTGATAGGTTAATCACACATGTAAACAGGGAGATATGTGGATATTGAGCAAAGAAAATTAAATCTGTAATTGCCTTTATTCCATTTAATTAATTCTGGGGTGCAGGGCTATGAATATCCTTAATCTGGTCTCAATTTGCTGAATTAAGTTAGACAATGAATACTCACTCAGAGAGGTATTGTGAATGATGAAGAAGGGAGAGAAAGACAGGGGAAGGGAGGAGAAAAAAAGTCACAGTTTTCAAAAACTTACAAGGGTTCTGTAAATCTAGTATTAATCCTCCTGACTCTTTTTGTGTTTTGGTACCCAAATTCACCAAACCCTAAGCACTGAGTGCTGGGTGGGATTTAGGGCTAAGCAAGTCCCAGTGATGGATGTGGGGGAGGCAGAGGCAGAGAGCAAAACAGAATAAGTGCAGAAGGGTGGAGTCCAGTTATCTTTAAAAGGCAAGTGAAGTACAGACAGGAAACTTTTGCCAACTAAATATTTGATACAAGATTCCAGGATCTATCATTGAGATGCAGGGAAAAAATACAGAATGTATCAAACTCAGTATTAAAAAAAAAATTAACAATAACCATTAGAATTAGGGAACAAAAAGTGCGGTCAAGGGTTCATAAATGAACCCAAATTCAAGATCCTTTTATTTCTAACAGTTTGTCATTGACCCTGTGAAAATTGCAAAATATGATTCAATTTACCAGCCTTTAAAATAATTTTGTACTCATGCCTCATTCCTATACCTATATTATTTTTCCCCCCTACTAGAAATACTACGACATTCAACTTCCTGATGCAATCACATACAATTTAGTGCAAATTCTACTGGAATAAAATCCTCAGGATTTAGCCATTTTTACAGCCTGACTATGGCATTATAAGTTTGAGGTAAAAGCTAAAATTATGTGGATGTAATCCATATAAATGATGTAATAACAGATGCAGGGAAAATAAAGGCAGAAGAAGTAACAGAAAAATCTCTGGGCTGTTCTCCAAGAGAATTTGCAGTGTATGAAGCTATTACAGGAAAATAGAATTAAATGTGACAAATACATACTTTAAAATACTAGGAAACTGGAAGAACAGAAATGTCACAAAAAAAACCCATGAGATGAAAACATAGAGAAGGACCTGATAAAACCGCTTGTGCTTTGCTGCAAGGGTGTCTATTTGGTTTTCCTGTACCTATTGCAACACGGATGATAATGTTTGCTCCCTGGATGGGAGTTGCAGAAGACAGGCACTTGTGGAATTCCGCAGCCATCCTCAGGGCATCAGCCTGACTCACTGCTTCTTTTTATTTTTTATAGACAAAGTGTGGATTAGTAACTTTGCATGCTTGAAATTGCCAAATTTAATCCACAGGGCCCTAAATCTATACATATTACACAGCATTACAAAGCCCTTCTTCTTTAGAAGAGTGTGGTGGTGTTTTCATTCCAGATGACTTACAGCAAGTAATTAAAGGGATCATTAACAAAGAAGTGTACCAAAATCCTTAAGCCTCTCGTGAGCAGTCTGCTTTCTTAACAAGTGGAATTGATGCTTCCACTGCCCCATTTAATGTAGACTGTTTTGAGCATGTGCCATATTTTCTTCCTAGACTCAAAACCAAAACATCTGATTAGATCTGAGTGTCTCCACCTTGCTTGAGTAATGAGTCTGTCCTTACAAAAATTGACAGCTTCATCAAGGACTTCCTGAGTTACAACTTTGGGTAAACCATGCATTTTTTCATTGTGGCAGTGAAGTATGATCAGCTTTGTCTGTTCAGAAGCTCTTCCAGGCAGGAACAGGCTCCCTAAAAGTATGTCCTGTACATAGCAAATAGGAGTTTCAACATAGTTTGGGCCTCAGGGTGCTTCTGCAATGCAAACAGTAATAACTGAACAATCTGCTGATGTGATAATAACAGCATCTGCCATTTGCCTTAAAATAGAAAATGATGGCCTTGTCCTGTGTTAGTGCGAAAGGAATGAACAACCACACTATCCTTGTCCTGCAATAGTACTGCTATGTGTCCCCATGCAATGTTTCACAGCAGCTTCCCTGACTTCTGAGGAGCTCAAAACCAATAATCTTAGTCTACTGAAGTTCCAAACCCCCTATTATTAGTAGTTTCTTCAGGGTAGTCTCTTCCAAGTGGCTGAACTGTGGAAGCAGCCCTACCACATCTCTCCACCCTCTCAGCTGGTGACAATCACATTATCCCCAAGGCCACCAAGGAAGGGCCGTGGAATATTGACAGTGGCTGTGAATTTGTCAAACTCTTTTGTGTCTCAGAGTTTTCACTTCCAAAGCAAAGACAAGTTATTCACTCCTCCACAAGTGTGATCAAGAACTAGGCTGCGTGAAGGTTCCTGGGCACAGTCCTGATCACAGCAAGGTGCCTGTTCAGGATTTACCCCTGTCTTTGAGCCAGAGCAGCCCTAGCCTTGCTTTCATTCCTGTCCTCTTCTCTAGGATTATCTCTAGTGAGCCTGTCTGATCCCCTTCCCCCCTCAAACCTAGTTTAAAGCCTCTCAACCAGCTCTGTCAAGCCATGGGGCTAGAATCCATTTGCCCCAATTAGAAAGGTGAACCCCATCTATCTCCAGCATGCCTGATGCCATGTAAACCACCCTAAGATCGAAAACCCCAAAATTTCACCAGTCACACCAGTCTTGGGTTTTCCAATTCTTTCTGGCATTCATTCCTGCTTACCAAAGGAATCGAGAACACCACCTCTGCTCCTGTCTGTCCAACCAGGCAACCCAGTGCCTTGAAGTTCCTTTTGGCTATCCTGGTACTTCTCTCATCAACCTCATGGCTGCCAACCTGGACAACCAGTAGGGGGTAATAAACAGAACAGGGGAGCTGAAAGTCAAACCCCTTTTCCAAGCTGGACTCTCCTATGCAGAGGGGATCTTCAGTGGAGAGGGTGAAAAGAAAGGAAGGTCTGCTGCTGGCTGCATGAGAGAAGGGACATTTTGCCCATGGAAATTGCCCTGTATGGTTTTAATCCAGCGCTCATGTGGACAATTTCAATGGCCACGCTGCAAAATCTCCCTGCAGCAGCAAAGTCCGACTGATGGGATTTTGCACAGTGTTGAGGGGAAGTGAAAACTTTGAACCATGACAAACTGCATTTATTTCTTAACTCAGGCAAAACCTGCTCCCACTCGACCCTGTCTGACAAAGTCCATGTTGTCCTCAATGAGGGTTTCAGCTGAGTAAAGACCCCCTGCAAGCTTTAGCTCCCAAACAGGGAGGAATTAATGACAGGCACTTTTCAATGATTAACTCATACAGTTGATAGTCATCTCCCATTCCTGCAATTAAAGAGATAAAGGTGATATGGTTAATGAGTGCTTTAGCATGAGCTTAATTGCAAATCCTCTCATCAATGAAGTGATTTATTGAAATACTTGTGGAGGAGTGAATAACTTCTCTTTGCTTTGGAAGTGAAAACCCTGAGACATAAAAGAGTTTGGAAAATTCACAACCACTGTGAATATTCCTGTGCAGCCACTCCACATCCTAGGTCTTGCACAGATACCCATGGAGTACTGAATATATTTCAGACTTTGCATAATGAGGTGAAGGAGAAAAAAGAAAAGAACTGATATTAAATTACTAATGTTATTTCATTCCTATTACTGTCTTTCTACTCTTCAGTCTGAAAAAACATGGTTCAAACAAATTCAGAGCAAACCTTTGAAAAATCAGAATCAGTCATGTATAAGCCTTTGGGAGAAAAACTAATTTTTTTCCCCAGTTTTCACAGAACACATGAGCTTCCTTAGCTGTCATATTATATCTTCAGAATAACTTCTAGAAGCCTTAAAAGGCCATTTGAATGATCTCTGGTCTGATGTACATTTGAAGTGACCAATAAAGCATATATTTTCCATACAGAAAACAATCTGGAAATGAAGGAAAAGTATCTCCTGGTGACCACCTCACAATAAAAAACTAAGCAGGAAAGTTTAGACAGATTTCTTTTCTGGAAACCGGCAGCAGTGTTCATATTTGTTGTCTACCAAAAGCTATTTAAATATCTTGTCTAAGAAAATTTGTTTGAGCACATTCAAGACTGTGAGATGCTTGCAGACCGAACATTTATTGCTGGTATTCAAGCTCTGTCCTTGGTCCGCTAAGATACATGATATTGATTCCTTTCCTGACTGGAAAACTTGAAATCTGCAAACTTTTACTATTTCTATTCAAAACAGATTTGATTTTTGTCACCAGAATGAATAAGAGCCATGATTAAACAAGTCCTGTCTGTGAGCTCAGGCTGCAGGCTTTCTCATGCACCCGTCCACACACAAAAGTATCTTCACAGAAATGTCCATGAAAAGTACATGGTCTGAGTGATACCAGCCACCTGGAGCCTCCTGATTAACCCTGGCCAAAGACAGGCTTGCAAAAGCTTACCGAGAATCCACAAAAATGCCAGTGATTAAACTTGTATTCCTCGTATGGGAAATCAGGATGGCACTCACACGGAGGAGTTCAACTCAATGCGGACTGGAATTTCTGAGGAAAAAATGCGAATATATCCAGCACAGATGTTGGAGCAGTCTAAGGCTGTTGCAGCATAAACTGCAATACAAAAATCCGTACAAAACTCCAACTGAGCCAATACTCTTAAAGCCCCTGCAATCATTATAGGAGATACATATGCCCAATGCCTTTTTTTCTAAAGAGAAAGAAAAGGGAACATGACTGAACTGAGCACTGGATGCTGATCTGAAATAGAAAAAAAAAAGGGGAAAGTTTAAAAAAAAAGCAAGGGGATGTTTTACCAAAAAAATTTCATCTATTGCAAGCAGCAGAAGCAGAGCCTACTGCTTTCAGCATCAGGGGATGTGGTTGGGCTTGACCAGATTTAACACTGAACCCAGTACACCAGCTGCAAAACCAAGGCTCAGAGCTGGGGCTGCAAGTGGAGTTTGGGGAGGCACGGCACTGACTCCAGCCCAGCACCTCCATATTCGTTCCGGACATCTGCTTGTGGAAGACCACCAGTAATCTCTGTCCCATCTTTGTCTTTCCCTTCTCTTCAACTTCTTGTGAAAGTTAGAGACTTTCTTGGTTTAATAATGCAAGAAACAACCCCTTCAAAGCATTTAATTAAATGCTTTTAATCACTTGGAGGTTGCAGGATTTTCTGGCCTGTAAAAGTATGAAAAAGGGGAAAAGCAGCATGTGACTGTCCTTTGACTAACATACACAGTAGTCTGGGACAGATGTCTCAGCAAAAGGTCAAGAAGTGATATTCCTTTCACTTCACTAAAAGGCATTTCACTAACCATGGCATCCACCACTGCAAAATGTCACCAGCCATAGTGCCCAGGGCTGAGCTGCTAGGTACAGCATGATCTGTAATAATAACCAGAAAATAATAAACCAGGGGAAAAAAAAGCCCTCTACTTTTTTTCTCTGGAGCCCATGGTTCCAGCCAGAAGCTGCTTGCTACAGAAACAGCAGCTGGCAGCTCCTACTTCTTGATCCTGCCCCCACAGATGCTTCACTGCACAGACCTTAGCAAGCTGCTCAGCCTTTCTGCACCTCTCCTTTTTCTTCATCTCTTGAATTCTGATTTTATTTTGTGCCTGTGCTCCACACTGTGAAAGCCCTGCACTACCCTGCTCATCCTCATCAGAATGCCCCTCCATGGCAGATGAGTATCAGTGTACCTGTTTCAATAAGATGGAGAAATTGAAGCATGGAAATTAAATTACTACTCCACAGCCTCAGACCTCTCTGAATCAAAGCAATACCTTTTTGGTTTGTAAAGGTGTCCTTTGGCTACAAGATCATTTCTTTCCATCTAGTTCAGAGATAATAATATCTCTGTAACTAATCCTCATGGTTGTTGTGAGAATCCTCTGTTCATTGTGTTGAAAATCTAAAGCAGAATGAAATATATTACTGATTAAAGATATATTACTGATTAAAGTCACAGTGAAGGTGGAAAATGAGAGTTATTCCTCTTAATTTTTAGATTTTCATCTGCAGCAACATGACATGCCTCCTGGAGCCTTGCCCTCCATTCTGTTATCGTTATAATGCTTTTCCAGAGGAACTGCACAGGTGGACACTGCTCAAGGAGAGGACATTAAAAGATAAAGTGTTATTCAGAACAGGAGTGGACCATCACAATGAGGTAGATTTTTAAGATACAGACAGAAGAAATGAATGTGATCAACTGGAAGGGATGGTGGGAAGCTTCCATTGATTTGAAATAATTCAAGGACAATGTTTCCATAGTCAAGAAAATAGTTTCTAAACTTTCCTGTTCTTTCCCTGCTGAGACCTTCGAGGGTTAAACCACCAGCACAACTCTGGCAATAGGACCAAATTCCAGGGAGCTTGTGTAAAACCCTGGGGACCCAAAATATTAGAGGCAATGGTTTCAAAATCAAGGAGGGCTGGGCTGTACCAAAATGAAGGGATGAGGGAAGAGACTGGAGCTCTGGTTGGTGATTTTTAGATCCCAGATTAGAAATGACCCAGAGTTTCTCCAGATGTCAGCCAGCACCTGGACCTGCTTACAGCAGCCTGCTATCCCTGTGGCCAGGGAGGGGCCAATTTTTGCACAAAATGCGGAGAAAATCAGGCAACTTGGTGTACAGACAGCAAGCAAGCAAACACACGGGATCCACAGAAGTAACGTGAATTTGCTTTTCTAGCCAAATGGTGTAAAAATTGGCCATTAAGACAGAGAGGTGGTGTTAAACTTGGCTCAGAGTTCAAGATAGAGGTTTGTCATGTCCATGGCTAAAGTCTTTGCTGGCAAGAACTATGTTGTTTAAAAGCATGAAGAATTCATACCCCCAAATAGCACATATTTGTATAGAATGTGCTTTAATAATACAAGTAATAAGTTATTTCACGGGAGATTGGACTTCTTTTTTTTTTTTCCTCCTCACTCCCCTCCCTTATTTCCCAAGTATTTCATTACGGCCAAGTACTTTCTTAGAATAAGAAAGTGTACAGGGACCTAGTGTGCACCAGGGGAAGTTTGCCAATCAGTTGAAACGCATAGATATGCAAATCCTCTTAGTGGAGACACAGTTTATAAAAGCAAAGGAGATGTATATCTAAATGGCCTGCTCAAAACAGCAAACTCCTTCTAATGTAGACAAAACTACTGTTTATTTTGTTATTCTGATAAGCACTTGTGATAAAATACTGAAGTATAAAACTTGAAGTTAATAAAGTTTGGCCTCTAGTTGCTCTGCCAATTGAGAGAACAAATCTAAGAGATGCCAATTAGGAGAGAAAAAAAAATCAGGCACCAAAACGAGTTAGATTCCAAACAGTTCCATCATGGATGAGATATAGCCTTTCATCATTTTTGGAAACTTCCCTTTTCCAATTAGAGAATACAGCTGCTCGAATAGTGTCATGTCTGTTCAGCAAGTAGCAGGCACAATGTGTAAGCACTTGTAGCATCAATAGGGACCATTGTTCAGAAAATATTGCCATTGAAATCTTGTAAATGTGAATAGAATTAACTTCCTATTCATCTCTTGCTGTCACACTCTGTTTATTTTACTGCATTGTCTGAATGAACGTGCAGCCTCTCATACGCTCATAGGTCCCATTTCACCTAACAAATGTCTGATTGTATTCGCTGCTCTTCCCTTCCTCCCTGCTGGGCTTCCTGCAGAGATCAGGGCATTAATGAAACCCCTCCCCAAATTGTCCTTTTCCTGCCGAGACTGTTATATAAGGCCTAATTCTTCTTTATGTTATTCTGTGCAAAGCCTTTTATATTACTCTTCTACTCAAGGAACAAAAGACACTTGTTCAGCCACAGCAGAGGAGAATCAAAAGATCATATTCTTTCAGGTAATGGCACGTTTCTAGTGATTGGTTACTTGGTTCTTGCTACAAAAGACAGTAACATGTCAGATCCCAGGGGAAGTTAATCTCACCTGACTAACTACACTCTGTTCTGAATTAAGAGTATCATGAAACAACACAGGTTGATGAAACCAATATTCTTTGATCACTTCATATCTTTTATAGCCTCAACCTTCCAGCTTTCCCATGGTGTTCTTGAAGATTTAAAACATTTTTATCTGTAATGAACAGTGTCATTCTCTTATTGACAGTACATATGCATCTCTCTTTTAATTAATTTTAGTGCTGTAGGATTTACAGTACAGAACTGCAGATACCACAGAGAGGTTGCATGTGCGTGGGAACAAGTTTGTGCGTATCTGATGGAGCTCTGGGAAAGGGCAGGGGATAGTTCTGCATGATCTACTCTGACTTCTGCTTTTAATGCTGCAGCTTTTTTTAATCCTACTGTTGTTATGGGACCTTTATCAAATCCCATTGTATGGGCAGGAATCTTACAATGCACTTCAGTGAGAGGTCGATTAGATCCATGTCACTAAACAGTGTTGACGGACAGTCAGCGTGGTTGTATCTGTCACTTACTCATTTTCCAGTATTTGGTAAAAGTAGGAGAGACACAGCTGATGTGCACTGGAGTGTGCTCTGCTGTCCTGCTGTCTGCAGAGAACAAGCTGACATGGCTAGGAAAGCACAGGTCTTTCCTGGCTCTATCTTCCCTTCAGCTAACTCAGAGTCACAAAATCATAGAACTGCTAGAGGTGCCTAGTCCAGCCTTCTGTTCAGAGCAGGGTTAGGGCCAGGGCAGCTCGCTCAGGGCTCTGTCCAGTTGATATCTACAGTATCTACAAGGACGCAGATTCACCATCTTTCTGGGTCACTGTTTAAATATTTGACCATGCTTGCTGGGTTTCCATCCTGCCCTTTAGGAATCCTTATATCAATTTCCCACGTTTCAAGTTGTGCCCATCACTTCCCTGGGCACCCCAAGAAGAGTCTTTATGTGTCTGCTCTACACCCTCCTATCAGGGCTGTGAACTGTAATAAGAACCCCCTGAGCCTTCTCCAGGCTGAACAAGCCCAATTCTCTCAGTCTCTCCTCTTAAAACAAATGCTTCAGCCCCTGACCATCTCAGTGAATCTCTGTGGGACTTACTCTGGTTTGTTAATGTTTTGCTTGCTCTGGGGAGCCCCAAACTGGTCACACTGCTCCAGATGCAGTCTTAAAGATGCTAATTAAAGAGGCTAAAAATCACTTCCTTCCTGCTAGCTACTGTGTTGGTTACACAGCCCATGATGACATTGTTACAAGGACACACTCCAGCTTAGACTCCCAGGTCTTTTCTGCAAAGCTGCTTGCTAGCCAGTTGCCCCCAGCCTGTACTGGTGCAGTGGGTTAATTGTGGTCCAGATGCAGGAAAGTGCAATGGCATTTGCTGAACTTCATGAGCATCTGTCAGCTCACCTCTCCAGCTTGTCCAGTCCCCTCTGAATAGCAGTCCTGCCCTCCAGGTTATCGATTGCTTGTCCACAAACTCACTGAGAGTGCACTTTATCCCCACGTGCCATTAATAAAGACATTAAACAACATTGGCTCCAACATCAGTGCTTGAGATACACCACTAGTAACCGTCTGACAGATATTCCAGGTCATGGATCACTAACAATCTAATTTTCCATCCCCCTTGTCATCTGCTCATCCAGTCTGTATCTCAGCACTTGGGCAATCGTAGTGATACGGCGATCATAGGCAACACAGGGAAACCTGCTGTATACAAAGATGCATGGGGGAAAAAATTATGAGTGTTGTAGGCCAGGAAAGCACAGAAAGGGAATTTTCTTTATTTATGATTTTATACTCCCTTTTGCTACACACATCTGTTGGACAGGTGGTGTTCCCTTCAAAGTCCCTCAGAAGTCAAAGTAGTATTTCAAGAAAATTAGTATGAACCTTGAATTTTCTTTTTCTACGGGGGAAAACCTTCTAAGACTAATTCCAAGGACCAGAAGAGAAGCGTAAATCCTCTGTGTTTCTTAATAAGTGAGTTTCAACAAAAGCTGACACATTTCTTATCCAAACACGTAAATTCTCTGAGCCCAGATGCAATGGCAGCTCACCACAACCAAAGTTTGACTTCAAAGAGAATTGAAAAGTGGTACAGTGACCAGGACAGATGCATTTATGGTCTCCCTGCCTTTCCTAACTCATTTTTAAACATACTGAATGGATTGTCTTAAAAACAGCCCCCAAGAAACTCTTGCAGCAAAATGATGGAAACACAGATTTTTGTCTTGAATTTGCCACTAAAACTGACTTAAAAGAGAGTGCTGAGACAGAGTCTCACTTCCAGAACCTTGGGTTCTTGTCTTAGGGTTTCATTTGTGACTCGGAAGCAGCTTAAAATGCCAGGATTTCCAGACCTCCTGCAATGGAGCCAGGAGAGCTCCATTGTGAGCAATGGAATTTACTTTACAGACATTTAGGGGTGTCCTATAGTTACAGCTATGGTGCTGCTGTTATCAGGGCTGAATCTGGGTACACACCCTATACATTTAGACCTTGGTTCCCTGGGTGGTCCCAGAGCTCTCAGCTCGTCTCTGCAGAGGTGACACAAGGGCCTGATCTCAGACCAGGTGATTGCCTGAGTTCCCGGACAGCCTCACAGTAAAGTCTTTGTCTAATTTCTTCAGGAGGAATTAGGTGCTATTACATATGGGAATTTTGAACAGACCCAGAGATTCTCCCTGGCAGATCCTGCTGCACCTAGATCATTTTATAGACACTATTGAATGTGTTGATGTGTTCATATATGGCATGGTAAATCTGGCTCTGCTGGGGACTTCCCTAAGCAGTACCTGCTGCAGAACTGACAAATGTACACATTGACGAGCTACTTCTAACTACTCACTAGAAATTTTTCCTGCAGCAGCAGAAATAGTCATGCAGAACAGCCTTTGGCACACAGTAAAGATAAATAGGGGATGTTTTGCTCATGGTTTAAGAAAATCTATAGTAGATCATATAGGACTCCAACACAGCTGGACTACAGGAACTGAGCAGGATGGTGGTTCAGGAAGTGTCACCTGATCCAGGAGAAGACACTGTCGCAGGGACCCTCACAACAGCCACTTCATTTGCCATGTGGGTAGCAAGCCAAACATCCCATCCAAGAGACGTGATTTCCCACGCGAGCATTACCCTAAGCCAAGACCCCAATAAGTTAGGGATTTTCTTAAGGAAACAAACACTCTCCATGAGACAACAGATGTTTCACATTTGTTGTGCAGATGTGCAAGGCTTGAAGACTTAGAGCTCTACAGCTATCCCCATCTAGACCTTCTGGTCCATCGCTGCCCCAGGGACCGTGGGAGCCCTGCAAATGTCAGTGAGGCGCGAAAGCTCAGAGCTGCTGGGCTGTCTGCAGAAGGGCACGCAAAATTATGTGAGTCTTGAGTCTTTTGGAGCTGGGGGTGTCTGGTTTGTAAGAGAAAATTTACAGCTGTTTAGATCCATAAATGTTCACACTGATTTGACAACTGCTGCCACAACAGTGCGTCCAGAGATTTTCCTGGCAGTGAATGGAACTGGAATGCAGTATTGTATGAACAAAATGTTTAAAAGAAAAATAATTCTGACACCAAATAATGTTGGTTTCCAGTAAGCTGTAGCTGCTACTCTCAGATAGGGCAGGGGAGAGCTTTTAAGACTAGCAGGAGTCAGCCATTTGACTACTGACCAACAAGTGGATCTTCATTCTGCAGCATGTGGTGCATGTCCCCATTCCAGTCCTTCTCCAAGCCTTTACACTGTATCTCAGGACTCATCCTCCACTGCCTTGGACTGTGGTCACCACACGGGCTCTTCCACGAGGCTAGAGTTGTTTTTCTACACTGCTCCCAGCTCTGCTGGTTGCACTTCTCTACATTTATTCTAACCCAGCCTTAAAACAACATTTAAGAGTCTGGATTAAAAAAATAAATTCATTCCCATAGGCTCAAAACAGCACTATCTTTAGGAATTTTATGTTCTCTGGCCAAGTATATACTACAATTATACAAGCTTATCACTGTTATCATGAATGCATTTTTACTTTTATAGTAAATGCACAGCAATCTTGCTTTTATTGTTATGTTTTAATAATGGATTGCCACCCAGAAAAAATTGCAGTTGCTGTAGGCAACTGGGAAGCAGTCCAGAGTTACCCTCCTGTGTGTTCTTGGTGCTGGATTTCAGAGGCTCATGCTTATTTGTCTCAGTTCAAATCTAGTGAGAAAGTTATTCTATATTTGCATTAGCATTAAAAAGCATATTTTGCTAAAATCACCCCCTTCTCCCCACTGTTTTTCGCCTGATTATATGTGGTAGAACCAGATTCCCAGAGGAAGTATACTTGGCTAAATAACTGCACTGACTATCCCACCAACTGTTAAACACATTGTGCAATTTCTATCACTACCTTCATTTTAACAACATATTTTTAACTTATACTTTATAAATGCTAAATAAAACTCCAATATTTCAAAACCCATCCAGTCTTTGAAACTATGTTTTCTGTTGTGTGCTTCAGCACCATCTAATGTCACCTACCAAAAGACCAAACTCCTCATGAAAAGATGCAAAAAATTCACTTTCACTATAATTCCAATTTTAAAAAGGATTCAGTCTATTCCAGAAGATTAGTTGATGTGTTCCAAACTAAATATGGGTTTTAATTCTGGAGTAGATATTAGCTGTGGATTAAATATACAAAAATAAATCTGGTTAGTATGTCACATCTATTTGTCATGTACTAAAAAGCTCCAACCATCAAGAACTTTCCAGCTAGGCAGACTCTTTGGGCAAAAGCAGTGGCAGTGCCCACAGTAACGGGTTGTTAGGATGGATAGGGTGGGGTAGGGTAGGGTGGGGCAGGGCAGTCTGTTCACTTACCACACAACCAAGAGTGTGCACAGTGTGGAAGAGCTAAAGGGGATGTGGTTTGGCAGTACTGGGTGGTGAAGAAGATGTTACATCTAGAGGTTCCTGCATCCTGTGTGACTTTTTCACCTTTTACTTTCATCCTGAATATCGAGAAATGCCACTGTGTAGCTCATATGATAATTTCCATTAAAGAAAGTTAAGGTACTTTAAAAAGAAATTCAGTATTATTGTATCCATTAATGGATAGAGAACTAGGACAAAAACCAAGGATTTGTGCACCAACGGTGGCTGTCAGAGCTTGCAGGCCAGGGCTTATACATAGGAAAATACTGACATAAAGACAATCCACAACCAAATAAACAAAAACTTTGCTTGATGAATCTTTCAGGCAGATGAGAAAAGGGCTCAAACATCTGTCCTAGAAGGCATTGTGCAATAGCTGGGATTAGGAAAGGATGCTTAAATGCCACATAACCAGTGCCACTTAGATTTCAGTGTCAAATACCTTCACAGTTTCTTAAAATGGAATTTGACGCAACTTTGTCTGTGATTTGTAAATATGGTGGGTTTACCTCCAATAGAAGTATCTGGTTTAACAAAGAACTGTGGTCTATTTTACAGTCATAGCACTGAATAGATCTATTGTGTGTAAAGGATCTGCTCCTGCCCTGCCTTGATTGAGTCTGCCCCTACATTTGTTTCAGGTGATTCCTGACGATGGAAAGCTAAGTCAGACAGATTACACTAAAATAAGAACACACTTTCAACATTTCCCTCCTAGACCTGCCTTATAATTTGGTCTGTCATTAATCCCCCAAATGTGATGGTTCCTTCCCATCTTAATTAACTGTAGACACTTTGTGTCTTATTTCTAGAGCACAAGAGAACCATCCAAGAATGAAAAATATAGTGAGGCTGATTCTCATTTCTCTGAGATCAGTGTTCCCTTGCCCTCTCTTGCAATGCTGTGAGAAGACAACTAGCACAGAGATCAGCTGAAGCAAGAGATGCAACTAAGCCATTGAAGAGCCCAAAAGTGAAACAAACAAAAAAACTCAATGCCACACACACATGCAAAATAATATAATAGTATTATAGAAGACCTGGAGGTGAGCATTCCGGTGACAGTTTTGTACTCTCTCGTCCCTTGGTGAAGCAGGCTTTCTGTGCAGCACAAGGGGTTTCTTGGGAAATCCACTACTTCCCCTCTGAACAGGTCTGCCCTGCCATGGGAGGGAGCAAGACCCAGTTTCTGGTTTGCAGCTCACATTCACTGCCACGGTGCAGAGCTCGAAGGGGCTGCCTGAGCTCCGTGCCCTCTCTGGCTATGGCAGTGAGAGAGCCAGGTGCTTCTGAAGCACAGAGAATCTCCCCTACTTGGAGTATCAAATTCCTACTCCCACAGGACAGGCAGGTAGGAGAGCCTTGCTGAGGTCCTGGAGGGCTCCTAGAGAGCTCTTCTTTGGTAACCAGGAGGGCCATGACACTTTCCTCTCTTGGGCTTGAGGATGCTCTGGGGAGACAAACTTGTGCTGAAGTCACAGCATGAGCTCAGCATCATCTCTGCAGGATCAATCTTGGAGAACAGCCTGTTTCCAGCTTGCAGACTCTCTCTTCATTTCCCTTCCGTCTGAACAAACCATCTCTGTTTCTCACCGCTGTAATAAGTTGATTTACAGCCTTGAGAATTGCATGGAAAGGGGGACAATGACCTTATTTCACCTGTGATAGGGTACCGCTGGAGCACACTAGCTTTTCTAGCTGAACTACTTTGCACAAAGGAAACAAACACTTCTGGCACCTGCACAGCAGCCAGCCCCTCTCCTGTGGGCAGCAGGCTTCAGGCACAGATGTCTGGTGAATACCTCAGGAGAAGTAAATACCACAGGGGATCCCAGGGCAGGAAAAGTCCAAAGACCTTACGGACAGCATTTCACAAGCACCATGGCAGGAGAGGAGTGGAAGGTGGGGCACCACCAAGTGAGACTTGCAGGAACATACAGGATTTGTCAGGTTGAGGACACGGGCATGAAGTCATTGGGCTGTTGGATCAGGATCACAAGGTTGTACCACACGACACATCTCACCTCGAAAACATTAAAAAAACCACTAGGTTAAGACCAGGAAAGAACAAGATGGTAAAAAATACTTTTGTGGTTTTGACACCTAGCTAGATTAACCTGTTTCTGATGAAAATGAAAACCAGAGCTGAAACATATTGGATGATATCTGGAGTTCCAGCACCTTTTTCATTATTTATTATATGTTCAAGAATTACTGCAATGCAAACCTCTGATCTTGGCATTTAAAACATCCTGGCTTTAGCTTACGGAGTGGAGGGAGATTGGTATGCAAGAGATAAAAACTAATTCAAGAATCTGCAGGATCAAAGTAACTTGGAATGAAGAAGTTAAGAAACTAATGCACTGAAAGAGATCTGAAAAGCAAGTGAAGGACACAAAACCAGGAAAAACTCTGCTATCGTGTAAACGGTGTAGCTATGAAACTTTATTTTCAGAGTCTTTTGAATTTAGTTCTTTCATAACATTGCTTGAAGTCAAGGCAAAAGTTTCTAGAGTTCTGAGCTTGATCCTGTCTATTTTAAAGTAATTTTAATGGTAGAAGAAACTAGACTCAGATCTGTGTGCACAAGAAGCCTGAACACTTCTGGCACCTGCTTCTGCATTAACTTGTGCCAGAGCTGTATTTGCAGAACAGAGACGTACATTTACATCCTGGCCCATAACTATATGGCTGTGGGAACATTTGCTCAGTTTGCCTAGTTAACATGTGACTCAGGTAGGTGCACATGCAGATTTCACACACATACTTCTTTCATGTACACACAAGTAGCTTCCTGCTTTGAAAGACTGAATGCACAAAGCATTTGCTGGCAAACAGTTATGCATTCATTTTATTTTCAAATGCCATGATGTGTGAAAAAACCTGAATAGCTTCAAACTAGGAAAAGAAAAACAAATGCTTTTGTAATTTGGGAAACAAACCGTAGTGCAACCTCCAGGTTATGAAGATCTTCAGGCATTCTTGACATCTTCATAAACCCGCCAGCACCAACGAGCAACGATTATTGAATGCTGACTTTAAAGCAAACAGGCTCCCTCAGCACTGAGGAAGGGAGGATTACTCCTGGGGATTAGGTGGGCTGCCAGCCCTCCACCAGCAATGCCTGTTGGAAGGCATGACACAGGCCATGTGTGATGTCCCCCCGCCGTGCAACAGGGACATCTGCATCAGCACTGGAGCTTGCCCTGCTGCATCCCATCAGGCACAGACAAAGGAGGAGCTGCCATGGGGGAACGAGTAGCTCAGGCATGCTCCTCAGAAAGGAACTTAAACTTGGCCGCTGCAGTGTTTGGCATCACTGAAGGAGCTGAACTCCCTTCCAGCTTTCTCATTACTTGTCGGGTTTCCAGCACTGGCCTTCCGACACTGGACTTCCTTCCTGTCCAGATCCGTCTGCTGAGCTGGTCGGTGTCAGGGTAACAAGATGGGAACGTCATTATCCAGACCTGATTTTGTCCAACCTCCATCATCTAAAACATGTTCAAGGATCACAGCCCTGTTGTTTCCAATTTAAAGGAGTTTTGGCTGAGCTGGCTTTGAGCTCTTGTAACACTGATAATGCAAAAAGGAAGAAAAATAAGATACTAGAAGGGTTTGAGCATGTCCCAAAAATCCTTCAAAAACTACACCTCTGCTACAGAAAAGCAGAGACAGTCATAAAGAAGCCACAGCTGTGGAAAGGTTCTCTTGTGTCCTTACCTTCTCTGTCTGTGAGGGGAGTGGGAGCTATGTTCCCTGCACCACTGTGAGTGGTGAGCTTGTATATGTGGCCTTGCAATGATTTTACTATCAGGAGGACAGTTTATTTACATATGAACACTGACCTCTTTGCCTGAAAAGAGGGGGCAAAACCCCCAATAACAGGCAGTGTCCTCATTCTGTCTCCAGTAGCCTCTGTAGTAAACCTGAGCCTCAAGAATATCCTCAGTGCCATACCCACAGCCCTTTCTGCACAGTTTTTCTTGTGTTTTCGTTCCTGTATGCACGCACAGACCCCAAATCCCTTGATCTTGCGTGAACACCCAGGCAGTTCCTGCTGCACTTTATGACCTGGACATGCTTTGGTGCTCCTTGTCCTGGGAAGCAGCTTCTGTATTTTTCAATGCCCTGACTTCTTCCAGTTCACTGAACTGCTTCTTCCATTTAGGCCCTTGACTTTAGCTGAGCCCATAGACCCTGGCAGGTCAACAGCAGCTATTAGCATTATCTTCCCTAACAATTTGTTTATACAGCAGGAGTGAAAGGGACACTAATCTAGTTCAAGCATTTAAGCACTGCTAAAATACAAAAATCAAAAGATTATTATTTGGCTTGTGTGAAATGCATTTTTCACAGCAAAGCCTTTCAGAAGGACAACTGATGGAGAGAGACTTTTGCTAAGCTTTGTCTGTGCTGAAAGCCTTTCTAGTGATTAGAGATGGAAGCTTGGAAGTATCGAGTACTTTGCCCATCCCACCACACATCCCAGCTTCCTTGCAGAGAGTCACACTGAACACTGCAATTGCAGTGTGGGTATTTACAGATGATGTCAGAAACAACACTGTCAGCAAAAGTTTGTAGTTGAAAAGTTAGGAATTTGCTTTCTGCTGTGCCCTGGAAACCATTAGGGACCAGCAGCTGACTTTGGAGTGACAATTTTATCTGTGGCAAAACTGAGCATCCAACAGCTGAACCCCCAATTAAAACACCTTTTTTAATCTTCTGTTTCTGCTCCTGCTGCATAAATCCAGATTTCAGATACCACCCCTGGAGGTGTGATTGGCAGACCCGAGGCAGGACTGAGGACAGTAATGTTGGCAGGGGTATCAGCAGAGAAGTCTCAAGACACCTTTTCTTTCTCATCCTCATTTCAGCAGCCTGAAGTTGCTCTTAGGGTGCACAAAGACTCAGGGTGCACAAACACAATTACGAGCCTGCGCTCCCAGGACAGGGATCACAGACATCAGGTATCAATTGCAGTGTCTCCGGGAGGAAAGACAATCTGGGACACTGTTTGCCTCGGGCCTCTGCCTTAGCATCTCTTACACTATCTTTACCTTTATTTTCAAGACTAAAATATCACCTGTTTTCTTTACAGATCCAAGGTGGGCAGAAAGGGGGAGGAGGAAGCAGTGAAAGCTGCTATAAAGTCTTTTTTGTACCAGAGATCCATATCTCAGATGCTGGCCCTGGAAAATTTTATTATCTACCTCCGTTGGAGTGGGAAAGGAAAAATAGCTGGAACAAGCATAGCTCTTGGATACATGCAGTGCAATTGTCTATATGAGAGAGTTCCATAGGAATCCCACTGGAGCACCAGACACACTCAGCAAACATGGCCCAAACACACAGTGTGCCGAAGACGTGTGAGGCATTAAACATTTACTTTCCTTTCTCTATTACCTTTGCACAACAGGACAGAAAACACCTGAATATCTCTTCCTTGTAAGTTTTCTGAAACTACTTAAAAAAGATACATTTCCATTAGCAGCAGCAGCACTGATCATTTGTTAATTCATGAAGAAGAAACATGAAATAATTGGTAAGAGCTGATCACTTGGGAAACAGATGTCTGATTTTACAACTTGGCGTGGTCACTTGGGCTTGAAGCTACACAGGAATGTGAGCACTATGACAACTGGCAATGTGACACCTGATTTTTGCAAGCCCATCCTTTCCCTCCCATCCCTGTCTCACCTACCTGAAGCTGCTGGAACCGAAAGGGCACATTCATCAACTAGGCTTTGTACCTGGGAATGGGATCTACAAAAACCCACCAACCCAATCCAGGGTATTGTACATGAGCTACCTAAATCAGCAAGGGAGGAATCAGCTGGAGAAAAGGGTGTGTTGCAGCCTCCTCCTGTATAGGGATTAGGCACCTTGTTCAGGTTTAGCGGGACATGCTTCTTTTCACTCTGGATTCACAGCCCTGAAAACTTAATTATAGCTTTTCACCTTGCATTGATTAACATGAGAAATGAAGAGACCTCTCTTCCGTCTGCTTTTTCTCCACCCACCCATTATCCTTGAATAACCCATTGCCTGTGGATTCCCACTCTCTGTAGATGCAGGGTTGCATTCCTACTGGGGAGGAGGCACCTGAGTGCAGCTTGGGTGAGGCTGCAGATGAAGCAGGGTTGAGGCCTCCTTCTGCTGCCTTTTGGAGGGAAGGGAAAGTGTAGCTTAGTGCAAGCAGCATGGTCTGAGAGACCCTACTAAACCAAGACAAACTTGTCTGAGGATGATCCTGCATGTAGGTCCCACCCCACACTGAGGAGATGAGTCCCAAGTTGCCCAGCCCACATTAACCCGGGGCATGTGTGTGTACCTGGAAGCAAACCCCCAGCGTCAGAAATGAATGGCATCACTTTAAAAAGGAGAAAGATGAGGCACTTAGGGACCCATATGACTCACATGGCCAAAATGATTGGGACTAACAACTTCTATGGCTATCCCAGCCTCCAGAAAATGTTGTTCATACATATACCAAATGGTCCAGAACCTCTGGAGTTTTCATTCCAGCTTGGGAAGGAGGCAGAGTTGCTCTGTAAGGAGCAGAAACAAAGGCAGTCCTGGAGGTGCTTCGTGTTTGTAGATGCTGTGGGGCAGCACCTCCAGACCTGCTGAGGACACCTCCAAAAGTCAGTGTGAAAGCGTTGCCTCCTCTGATGCCTGAGCTGGAGCCTAGAGCCCCTTGTCAGGCACCTATTGTTTCCTAGGAGGGAAGGGAGCATGGGAAAAACTGCAAAATGGGAAATGTGGCCTCCACGAGCCTTTAAAATTCGTAATCAAAGGGCATAGAAAATATACAAAATATGCAAAAGTATCCGTTACAAGCACTTAATACCTCCATCCTACAAAGCCGTGAAATAACTCGTATTCTACTTCCATACAGCTGAAATTTAAGTACCTTGGGGCCACCCGTTAGTTTTAATTCACTTTACAGAAAGTAATCCCTGGGAAAAAAAAAAAAAACGGAGTTGGGTTTTCCTTATCTCTTCCCTGCCGCTAGTTTCCTTCAGCTCCCCGCTACACCCCACTGCAGACGGCAGCTGCCGGGGCTGGCACCGCCGCATGCCATCGCAGCCCGGACTCGAGGGGAGCCGCGGCCCAGCCAGGGGCGTCCCGCTCCGTGTCCCCGCGGGAAGGGCGGGACAGCCCCGTCCCACTCCGCCCGCGGGCGGTGCCGCCAGGTGCGCCC